>CAUYRT010045224.1:0-112051 GCA_963574885.1 Lepilemur ruficaudatus | reverse complement strand
GGGTGGATCACTCAAGGTCAGGAGTTCGAAACCAGTCCGTGCAAGAGCGAGACCCCCGTCTCTACTAAAAATAGAAAGAAATTGATTGGCCAACTAAAAATATATAGAAAATATTAGCCGGGCATGGTGGTGCATGCCTATAGTGCCAGCTACTCGGGAGGCTGAGGCAGGAGGATTGCTTGAGCCCAGGAGTTTGAGGTTGCTGTGAGCTAGGCTGACGCCATGGCACTCACTCTAGCCCAGGCAAGAGAGTGAGACTCTGTCTCAGAAAAAAAAAAAAATTTGGCAGTGATAAAGATGGGAGAAAAAATGGATGGTGACTGTGGACAACCAGTTCAAATATTTTGCTACAAAGGGAATGAAGAGACAAGATGGTAGCTGGAAGGAAATGAGATTAGGAGAGTCATTTTTTGTTTTTTTGTTTTTTTTTTTTTTGGGTCATGTTAACATAAAGTTAAAGACTGAGAACCATAAAACCACCTAGGATACGTGATTTTAGTCCCTAATTTTCAAATAAATAAATAGAACTCTTTTCATGTAAGTCCAAAGATAGTAGTGAGATAGGGAACCAGTAGTAGGCATTGCTTAAAGCAGAATCAAAAAGCCCTGAACCACCCTGATATATAAAACAAAAACAACAACAACAAAAAACCCCACAAAAACAAGATGTGGCAACAGAACAAGTTAACACTAGTTGGAACCAAGATGGCAAAGAAATCGGTCATTTTTGACCTTGCAGCTTTTCATGCCTTCATTAAAATACGTTATTAGCTGCTAGAAGAAGCTAGCCAACACCATGACAGTTCTAGGAGGGACCTTATACAGTAAAGAAAGGGGAGGGTCCCAGTTCTAGGAACTCACAGCCCCTTTCTAAGAAAGAATATGAATATTCTTCCCCTGCTTAGCTTATGATTAAGCCATTGCTTAAATAAAGAAATCGAAAAAACCACGGACGCTGTTCTCCTTAGCAGGGAGAATTAGCCTCTACTCTGTCTGTGGAGTAGATCTTCTATATTTCTTGAATAAAACGTGCATTCACTTTAAACCACTGGTTTGCGCCTGAATTCTTTCTTGCACTAAGCCAAGGACCCACTTGGACTTCAAGTGATTCCCAGCATTGGGAATTACCTCCCTGTGTCTGTAGTACCATCGATGTAAGTATTTGGAAGTATTATTTCTTAAAAAACTTATCATAACAAATGTTAGAACATCCCAAAGTGAACAGTTTTGAGACTTTTTGTTGCCTACGTGTAAAGCTCATTTAACATCTCCCTGTTGTAGGAGAGAGGGGGGAGAATTGCTGGAGCAATGTAGCAATGACCTTGTGTGACCTTGTGTAGGCAGAAAGAAGGGATGTAGTGCCCCAGTGGCGTGGAGGGATAGGTTTAAGATAGGAACACAGGAAGCTCCTCTATGGTAATAGGTGGGAAAGCAGAGTGTGTGGGGAGGTAGACCTGGGGTTGCGTGGTCACAGTGCCTTCTTTTCATGAAGAAGTAGATAAATCATTATCCTCATTGTCCTCAAAAGAAGAAAGAAGCTCAGGGGGGTTACACAGCCGGTAAGTGGCAGAGCAGAGCTAAAGTTCGGGGTTTCTGACCACAAATCCAGTTCCATGTTTTTGAGAGCTCCCCACCTCCTTGCAGTCTTCAGGTAAGTGTGTAGGTGTCCTTGGTTGCCGGACTGAACATTTTGAAGGGGGTGGTCAGCTTCGCTGTTGTTTTGGTGCTCATCAAGTGTCTTCTGATTCAATCAGAAGACATGGACCACACACATATGATAGAATAAGCATCGAAGGAAGGAAAATAAGTTCGTAGGTGATTTCAACGTGTGGCTGAAGATGAGAATCACGTGCTTGGTGCAGCACTTCTGAGACCTGAGACATCTGGGAAACCCTGTGGCCCTGAATATTCCGACTGAGCATGTCTAGAGGGAGGGACTGGGAGTCTGCATCTCTAACCAGCTGCCAGGTGCTGCTCCTGCTGCTGAACTACAGACTACACTTGAGAAAACAAGAAGCTGAGAGGCGGAAACAATCCCAACGTTGTCAGCAGACTGATGGGAAAGCAAAATGTGGTCTGACCACAAAAAGGCCAGAAAATGAAGAACGTACAACTCCAGCGTGGGTGAACCTTGAAAACATTACGCTAAGTGAAAGAAGCTAGATACAAAAGGCCACCTATTA
Organism: Lepilemur ruficaudatus; assembly: GCA_963574885.1. Classification (NCBI taxonomy): domain Eukaryota; kingdom Metazoa; phylum Chordata; class Mammalia; order Primates; family Lepilemuridae; genus Lepilemur; species Lepilemur ruficaudatus. The sequence continues at coordinate 109,868 of CAUYRT010045224.1, read as the reverse complement.
TATGATTCCATTGATATGAAGCGTCCAGAATAGGCAAATCCACAGAGATAGAAAACAGAGTCGTGGTTACTAGGGGCTGGGAAGAGGGAGGAGTGCGTAGTAGCTACTAATGGGCATGGGATTTCTTTTGGGGATGATGACCATGTCTGGGCCCAAATTGCACGACATTGTGAATGTACTGTCACTCCAGTAATGGTCAATTTTATGTTATATGCATTTTACCTCAATAATAAAAAAAACCCCACACAGCTGGATCATCACTATGGTCTCTTTGGTTTTGATAGTCTATTGTTCTAGGAATTAAAGGGTTAAGAAAGGTAAACAGCTCTCTGCTCAAGGTAAAGGAGATGCGTTCTGTGGAGAGAAGCCTCGGCAAGTTTCCCAGAGGGGAGGCGCTCCATCCTGTGCAAAGAGGGGGTGACTGGGCACAGCCACTCACTGGAAGGTGCTCAGGGCTGTGGAGGGAAGAGTCTGTGGATGTCCCCAGGCAAAATCGAGCAATCAGTCACATCACCGTATCTCTATAGAGTCCCCTTTTTGTACCCAGCGCTGATACCAGGAAGACGCAACAAGTCGTTCCATTTTGCCAGAGAGCTCACAGTCTAACAACGAAGAACGGGTGTGGGATGGAGACAAGCCCTATCCAGGACCGAGTTGCAACGTCCTGGCCCGAGGGCTGTAGACATCCGAGGTGATCAGGGGTGGGCACAAATGAAGATCGATTATCTGTGCTAAATCAGCCTGAAGCAAGTCCCTAAAACCTCTTTCTGAGCAAAATAAACAATAAATATGGGAACCTCTAATATCTGTGCTATGTAAAATGGGGCCCAGCATCCGCCTTTCCTATCATACTTTTGAAATGTGGTCTAGCTACTGGCACCGTTAGAAAATGACTAATTGCTACTTACCATATGGTGGAAATACTCATTTTCTGGAATCATTTGGTTGCAAGAATGACAGGAGATTTCCCTTTCAGGAGCTGAAATTCTTTCCCCTGAACAAACACAGAAACAACACCACAAATGATTGCCCTTGACAATGGCTAGCCCAGTTCTCCCACAACTGCCTACAGGGCCTGTGCTCATGAGTATGAACTGCCCCCAGGCCTGCCTGGCCTGGAGTTTCCTGCACTGCCGGTGCCCTTGACCACACAGGCAACCCTTGGCTGAGTCACCCACATCATTCCCTTCATGGCCACAGAAGGCTGCGGCAGCCCTGATGGAGAAACACGTTCCTAACGCAGGACTGGTCGCTAATGAGATGCAGGGAGTCACAGCCACGGATGCGGATCCTATCCAGTCTGACTGCTCCTTCACCCGCCCAGTGTCCAAGGTCTGTGATCAGACCAGGTGTTGGTTGCACACATCTTTGTTGACGGTGTTGGTGCTGTGTTATGTTGTGTTGAAGATGGTGTTGGTTGTGTTGAAGCCCAGCCATGCTGGAATGAAGGAAATGTACGTGAATCGCACACTCCCCCAGTGTTTCACTGGCCACTTTGACGTTGGGTAGATTGTTTACCAGGAGAGAGTTACTGTCCCCGGGGTTTTAGGCTCTCTCCCATGTTACCACATTACCAAAACAACCAGTGAAGTCAAACATAAGGTCTGTCACTTTGATGGCTGTGTCCTCAGTAAATGCACCTCACAAAGAGGTAATTGGGTCAAGAGAACATGAAATGGTACCAGGGAGCCAACATAGGTCAAAGGCCAGGAGCTCCAGCTAGCTCCCTTTCTGTCCCTTGCGGATAGTGGAAAAAACTCTATATTTGGTGCCAGGAAACTTGGGTGTCCATTCTCATTTCTGCCTCCCACAAGTCCCTGCTTCATTCTGTGTGTAAGTTTCTCATCTGTAAAAGGATGCAGGGGGGGTCTTTGCCAGGCTAGGCTTGTGCAGGAGGAATTCAAAGAAGCCTCCCATTTTCTAGGGCCCCCCAAAGCCTTCTTGTCTGTGCAGTGGCCAGGCCCCACCCATGGCCTCCTGGTCTCCCTGGACCAGTCATTTGAAGACCATGGCAGACACACAAGAAGGCCACGCTAATGCATGGTTTAGAACTGGAGTAGCCAGGTGAATCACGGCCTTCATAACACATACCCTTGTCATCCATCCTCCTGAGAGTTTTCATTCCTCGCATCCCATCTGGGAGAGGCTCTGGTCCTTGGAGCATCTCTCTCCTACCCCGGCCTGTGTGCTCACCTTTCCTGAGCTGGGCCTGTTCACTCTGACAGACGTCTTTGTGCTGGGCCAGCACTCGGAGTGTGATGGACTGGCCGCAGTCTGGGCACAGCTCTGTCCGCTCGCCACAGTAGACCTCGTGGACCTCCAACTTGCTGAGCTGCACGGCCAGCTGGCAGAACTTACACTCAGTGGGGCGCTCCTGGCATTCCTTGGCCTGTGGGAGGCAGCAGGAAGGGCATGATCATCAGCCTCAGTGATTGTGGGCCGATCAGGGACATGCACCCATCTCCCTAGGGAATTGAAGCCAATGAGCCAAAGCAGGCGGGATGGGCCAGAGTGGGGACTGCCCTCGCGGAATCTGAGCTCTCTCGGACTCATGGTCCAGGGACAGCCCTTCTGACCAGCATCCGGGGACAGGAGGACCAGTGTCCCTGTGCTGGGCTAGTTCTCCATCACTCTCCGAGCCTACTGGGGTGGGAAGACAGTGGTCGGGTGGAACTCCCCCCTCCCCTGTTCCTCTCCTCCTCCTGGCTTGGCTTGCTTGGCTATAAAGGAGAAATCACACGTGACTCTCACCTCATGGAATTCCAGCAGGGGCTTCTCCACGCTCCGCTGACACATCGCGCACCCGACCTAGACACAGGAGAGACATGGTTCCACCCAGCACCCAAGGCCTTTCTTTCTCCATATCCACCTTGGTTATGGTGTTCCAGGTCTGAGTCTGTGAGCTCTAGGGGACAGCGATCGGTGCAGCTGCCTCAGTCTCCCTCTAGCACCCAGCCCAGTGCTCAAGAAGTGTTCGCTGGACCAGGTTGAGTTGAAAGGGACGCCTGAGCTTGAGGATCTCCGGAAAGATAGAAGAAGGGCCCCAGGAGGGATGAAGATGAAAAATTAGGCAAAAAAGTCACCTTGACCTGACCGCTTTCTGGAATCCTCCTTTCCACTTTCCCTCTTCACAGATCCCCAAAGAACATCCAACCCTTCCTGAAACAGGGACCCCTTGCCTTGGCCAGCCCCATAAGCCTGTAGGGAGAGGATTGGACATGGGAACACTGGGGGGTGACGCAGTTTAGCGTGAGAATGACAGCATTACCATTTCCTCTTCACAGACCGGGCTGTGCGTGGAGGGGCTAAGCGACCTCCCCACACCAGCCCCCTGAGTTGTGAGTCGCCGCAGGGAGGACTGGACCCTTGCCCAACCCCCAGGCCCCATCCCTCCTGCTACCTCCTCACCTGCCAGTGGCTGTTCTTGCAATGCTCCTCCATCTTCCCCCGTGGCACGGCCTCCTCACACTCCGGGCAGAGGACAAGGAACCGCAGGCAGTGGGCCTCATGGAGGGTGAAGTGAGCAGAGGCCACCTTTCTTTTGCTGCAGGGTCGAGGGTGAGGGGAAGAAAAATAGACTTATTTTCATGGTGTAAAACAGGCAGCCATATTTCACACCCAGGGCTAGGTCCTCAGAGCCTTAAGCACTGAAAATACGATGCTGGTGATGCCACCTGCCCCACGCACGCTCCCTATTCTGATCCAAGATCGGAACAATGCAACATTATACAATAGGTATAAGGACGCTCTGCAAAGGTCTTGCACTGTCCCGGGTGGAGAGTGGGAGAGAGTGGGAGGGAGGAGTTACAAAGAACACAAGGAAACTTTTGGGGGACATGCATAGCTTTGTTAACTTGATTGTGTCCATGGTTTCATGGGTGTATATGTTGAAACTCCTCAAAGGGTGCACTTTAAAAACGTGCAGTTTATTCTATGTCAATTATACCTCAGTCAAGTTGTTTTAAAAATGAAATAACAAGTATTGAATTCTTTCCAGTCTGTTCTCTTGTTTTCTGGCACCCCTGCGTGGCCCACAGCTGGTCAGCAACACAGCCCCACCCTGCCCAGGCTTCCCGCCAGCCAGGGCAATGCCAACTTCCAGAAACTCTTCCCGCACGAACCTCCCAAGTCTCCCAGAGCAAGGGGACGTCCACCTCTCCCCGGCCTCAAAATCACCTGTGCTAACCCGCAGAGAGGCCCCAAGTCTCTTCTTGGAGATCCCAATAAACCAAGGCTTCCGAACCTCCCACTTCCTGGGCAGGGCAGTTTTCTCTAACGCTCCTCTTCACTGAGAAATGCCTCCTTTAGTTTCTATCAGCTCATGCTTGGGAGAGAGGAGGCTCAGTGGCTACAGCCGTGAAGGCACAAAGGACCTTTAGGGGAGTTGCATGCCCAAGTTCCTGGCACGTGGGACATGGCCAGAGAGGGACAGTCAAAGCCTTGCTCCTCTTGGTCTGCTCTGCCCAGGCAGCTTCTCCCTTACTCCCCCTGCTCTTTCTCCTCTGCTGGGCCTGGCCCCTTCCCTCCTCTGCCCTTCTTCCTGGGCTGGGGAGAGACACAGGGGCAAGAAAGATCTGGGTGGAGCAAAGTTTTCTGCAGAGGGTCCCCCCTGGCTCTTGCCGCTGGCAAGGGCTTTGAGAGGGGGCTCTTCACGGGGCCAGGTTCCCCTCGGTTAGAAGGTGGCCCGGGCCACTGCCCTGCCCTCCCTTCCTGTCCCCCCTGCCCTGCGCTCCCCTTCCAGGTGAGGGTGGGAATGGTCCGTGGGGCCCTTCTTTTCAGAGACCAGTACAAAGGCCGTATTATCAAAACCCCAAATTAGGACCCAAGATGTGACAAGTGTGCGTAGCCCAGTAGGGACAGCTGGCCTGGCTACTGGGCTTCAGGACTGTTCCAGAAAGTCTAAGATTTCCGGGGGGGATGCAGTGAGGGGAAGGTAATGCTGGCACGTACCCCAGGGGCTCCCAGGTCCCACCAGCTTGCCTTCCTAGGTGTCTCCATGCACCACCACTTTCAGACGCAGCCTGGCCCTGCCTGCCCTCTCACTCGCTGACCTAGGGTTGGCCGCTGGGGAGAAAGCGCCTTCTTACCAGTTGCTGCACACTTGGAAGTCTCCCTCCATGTTCTGGTCTCTGGAGTATCTCTGTGGAGTTTCGTTTCTTGCAGACAAGGAAACAAAACTGAAAGTGTCCCAGTGGGCCGGCCCACAGCCTCGGGGAGGGAGGAGATTCTCTGAATTCTCAGTGCAAAGTTGCTCCAAGCTTCCCGTGGCTGGATACTCCCAGGAAGCCCCTCTGCAGCACGCCAGGCCCTGACATCTCCCTTGGCCTGTGCTGTCACCCTGTGCTGCTGTCACAGGCAGTTTCTACCACCCTGAGGGTGGGAACAAGACGCTAGACTCCCCAGGGCAGCAGCTCATCCCCTCACACAGCTGGCTTCTCCGTGCCTGGGTCTCCATTCTGTTTCCCAAACCATCCACCTGCCTCTCCCTGCTCACTTGTTCCTGCCTGGTCCTCCCCCTGCAGGAAACAGGGACCTTGCGGTGTTGAACTTGAGGGCTGCTCTCTAAAAGCGGCTCCCAGACCTCCTGCACCCTGCTCTGGTCCCAGTTGGTGATGACTTTGAAAACAGGGTCCTCAGAGGGACTAGAGACACAGGGTGGTGTGAGCCCAGACTATCGGCTTTAGACTCGCATCCTGGGAGTGGGGTCGCATACCACGTGGCAGCTTGGTGGCCTGGGACAATTGCCCAGCTCCCTGAGCTGCTCCTCTTTCATTTGTAAAATATTAATTACAACAAATACTAATATGACGCCAAGGTGACAGGTACTGTAAGGAGGTTCTGTCATCATCACCCCGTCTCTGTATGGGGAAACTGAGGCACAAAGGGGCTGTGCAATTTGCGAAGTTACACAGCCAATGGGCAGGAGAATCCGGCTTTGAACCCAGGTGACGTCTCCCCTGGAGTGGCCGCATGGTCAGAAGACCTGAGTTCGAATCCTGACAATGTCATCAGCTGGCAGATTGAGTCACTTTAGCCTTTGTGAGCTTCTCTGTTTTCTCATTTGTGAGACTATACTGGGGACCTGGGGGACTTTAGGAGTCTGGAGGCTTCCAGAACTTTGTGTGCAAAGTTGCCTTCATGTGAAGATGTGCCTTTTCCTGAGGAGACATCAACATTTTTATCAGACTCTCACAAAGGGGTCCACGACCCCAGACAGTTATAAACAACGAGACCAGTTGACCTAAAGTCTTTGAATCACTGAGATTCAAAGAAACCAAGTTCTGTTAAAGGGTAGCATGTGTCCAGAATTATATATGCATATTTGAATCAAGCGAATCTAGAATATTGGCAAGTTTGCCTACTTGTGTTCATTTTGTTTCACAGGAAGAAGCGTGGTGTTATGAGCTAGATAAATAAAAGTGGCAAAACAATGTGTCTAATAGCTCAGTGAGAATTGAAAAAATTTGTGAATAATAGTAACCCTATTAGAGACATTTGATATTACATACTTCATGCTGAATATTCAAAAGGGGTTTAATGTGTATTTCTGCTTCCCCAAATTCTATCGGTAAAAAATCAAGCCAGTTTTTAATTAGCTTTAATATTCACCTTTATTGTTTATAGACACAATTAAGATGTTAGTGTGCCCTTGGAGAGTTTTGATTGTGGTTTTGCACCTTTGTATTTCAATTTCAGCGAGCACACTGTGTACACAGCTTTGCAATAGCTGATAAATACGCAGCAGCTTATCACTAATACATGCAGAACTTTAAATGATGTTCATTTTCTTTTCATTTTTCTTTTTTTTTTTTTTGAGACAGAATTTCGCTATGTTGCCTGGGCTAGAGTGCTGTGGCGTCAGCCTAGCCCACAGCAACCTCAAACTCCTGGGCTGAAGTGATCCTCCTGCCTCAGCCTCCTGAGTAGCTGGGACTTCAGGCATGTGCCACCATGCCCGGCTAATTTTTCATTTCTATTTTTAGTTGCCTTTTTTTTTTTCTATTTTAGCAGAGATGGGGTCTTACTCTTGCTCAGGCTGGTCTCAAACTCCTGACCTCAAGCGATCCTCCCCCCTCGGCCTCCCAGAGTGTGAGGATTACAGGCATGAGCCATGGCGCCTGGCCACCTCAAATGATGTTCAGAATGTCAGAAATCCTACAGGGATCGCTGCGGTGGGACTGGGTAGGAATTACCTGGAGCGCTTAGCAGGGAGCCCGGCCATTATGGGGCTGCCGGTGCTGGGCGTGGGAGCCCAGTGGTTTCCAAACTTGTCTGCACACTGGAATTGTTTGGGGAACTTAAAGAGAACTGTGGATCCCTGCTCACCCCTGGAGGGTGTGATTTGGCTGATCCCACATGTGGCCTGAGCTTTGGAGGTTTTTAAAAGATCCCAGGTGATTTTAATGTGCAGGGAAGTTGGAGCCCCTGGTCTAGGAGGAGACACTACTGTGGAAGTCAGGCATTCGGAGTTCCAGGCCAGTGCTGTGACGCAAGCCTTTGGCCTTTGGCTTTGCATCTGAAGAATGTGGGGATGGGAGTAGGTGAGTTTTATCCTGGACATGGAGATGTGTTATGTGGGGACAGTCCTTGGTACTCATGAAAGGAAGACTGGGCCTGTGTTGCTGCAGAGACGACAGCCAGGATCGGTATGTGGGACTTGAAGGAGGCCCTGGGCTTCCTTCCAGCCAAGCCATCGCGTCTGTGGATGGACCTGTCAGGGACAGAGCGGAGCCAGCCTTAGGAGTGGGACTGGGTGGGTCTGGGATGTGGGGAGCAAGAATGTCTCGGGGGAGGAGCAAGCTCCCCCTGTGGGTGAGCTCGCAGGAAGCCCACCTAACCCAGATGAGCTCTTGATTCGAGCCGGCCTAGGGTAGCATACAGGGAGAGAAGCGGTGGTGGCCGGCAGGCTGGGGTGCCACTGGGATGTGGGAACAGGGTGTGGAAGGTGCTTACCTTCCCCTCTGGCTCGGGAGACCCTCTCTAGTGTGTGTCCCTGTGGGGGCCTGAGAGTTTCCCGGCAGGACTCTGCACCACCCTGACAAGCAGCCCAGAGAATTCTTGTGAAGTCTGCCAGTGGGCTGGGAGCAGCCTCTCCGAGCAGGATACTAGGATTAAGGAAAATGCACAGACAGGGGCTCTAGCCTCTGCGCAGACTCTAAAATTCAGGCACCAAATGAGGACAGTGGGTGGTCATATTAATGATCAAAACGGTAGGAGGTAAAAGAGGCGGCTGCTTCCACATTTTCTATGTCCTGGGCATTATCCAAGCATTTTACAAACATTATATTTGTTTTAATCTGCCTAACAGCTCTGTTGGAAGGATTATTAGCTTAATTTTGCAACTACAGAAGAGGCACAGAGAGGTTAAGTCAGTTGCTCCAGGTCACACAGTGAATGTCAGAGCTGGGATTCAGACCGGGTGTATCTGACTCAGGAGCCTGTGTAGCTACCCACAACCCCATCCACCTCATTGACAGCTGGCAGGTGGGGGGAGCACTGGGCCAGGAGTCAGAGAGACGGGGGTTGGCATCCTCATTCACGTCCTCATCAGCTGGGCAAGCACCTGAATGGCTCTGATCTTTGCTTCCCATTCTTGTCTCTCTCCAGGCAGTCTGAGCATCAGCAATGGTAAAAAGCAAAGAGCTTTCATGCACTGTCTCCTGCTGAGATGTCCAGGGACCAGGCGGTGGGAGATGCAAAAGAGGGGTGTGTAGGTGGGACGTCCTACAGGACAGGAGTCTGGGACAGGGGCATAGGGGCGGAATTATTATAGAAATGACCATGACTTGTGTTTCATCTACATCCTAATTTTCTTCGAAGACGTTTCCTCTTGCTGACTGTCCCACCCGGCACCGCCCTTCCCTTCCCTACCAAAATCCCAGCAGTGCTTTAAGACCAACGCCTGTGCTACCACTGATACAGGAGCCACCTCCTCTGTCTCTGGTGATGTCCCCACCAAACCACAGGTGTGGGCGATTTGCGAGCAAGTGCTTCCGGACCCATCACTCGCATGTGCTTCCTGCGCAGCACGCAGTGGAGTACGGGCTTCGCTCCGCGGGCAGACGAGCGCTAGCGACCCGAGTGGATGTGAGAGGATGTGTTTCGAGATAATTAAGCAGGAAGTTAGAAATCTCTCCCACTCACACAACACCCCAGAGCCCGAGGGCTCTCAGAGCAGCCGTGATGGCCATTTTCTTTTGATTTTTCAAGATAATTTACAACGACAAAACTAATGCATGAATATGCTTTCTTTTTTCAAAAAATATATTATGGATAAAGCCATGCCTGTTCCTGAGCCATCACTATTTTTAATCAGAGCGTATATGCAGGAACATTCTGGTCAGCGCAAAAGCCCATCCCCATTCCCACTACAACATGAATCAGTGCCGTGGGCTTGCATGATTTCATCATTCTGCCACCCATCTCTGGCTGGTCGCCAACCCTTCCCCAGCCCCAATCCCATAAAAAAAATCTAGATGAGAAACGCTTTGTTGTGGGTTTAGAATTCCTTTCCAGGGCACTGTGGCTACCCGCCTGGCAGTTGTCAAGAGTTTCCGGCAGTCCCTTTGTGTCAGGCCTGTGGGTCACGGCGGGGGGTGAAGGTTGTCCCTGGGAGCCAATCCCCCAGACGTGATTTGGCCAGGCTGCCCCTGTCACCTTCACTGGGAGGAGGTGAGCCAGGAGCTGGAGCTCCAGGCTGGGCCAGGAAGCAGTAATAATATCAGTAACACATACCTCCATGCGATGCTTTGAGGGTCAAAAGAGAAAGCTGTATAAAATGAAAATAGGAGAGAATATTAAAAGAAGGTTGTTTTAATAGTTGGCTTTGAGGAGGGATCTTACTTAGGCTTTATTCTTTCAAAGGATGCTAAGGAGAATGATGTAACAGCAGAGATATTTCACTGCCCAGACAGAAATTATACGGTGGAATTGCACACACTTCTGTCAGTCGTGCCTTTAGAAGGATCCTGTGGTCAGAGTGGGCCTGAGCTCTGGGAGACGTGATCGCATAGATTGCAGCCTTCCTGAGTACAACGTGTTTGGGTGGGGGTTTGTTTTGCAGACCACATGCAATTGCATCAGATGACTAGTCTCTGGATGGAATTCAAGCCTGGGAATTTCTGTGATTGTGTTTGGGGCAGACTTCAGGCCTGGCTGGGTGGGAAAGTCAGGGAATGTCCTGCCGGCTCCTGCTTAGTTGGCATGTGAAAGAACCTTGTCATTAAACTCTTGGGCAAGAAACAGCAACTCCACGGCATTCTGTCTGTGTCGGTGGTGACCAGTACCTTCCCCAACCTTCCGTTCTGTCAGGGGTCTGTTTTCACACTTTCGCAGACTGTGTTCAAGTTAAAGCAGCTCTCCTCCCCCCATCCCCGTCTAATCTGCAATCACAGCCCAGATGTCAAGGATATTCCAGGGTCAGTGTCAGGGGCTTTCTGCCCCTTCCCAGTGATGTTTGTGGATCTCGATCATGGTATGGCCCCCTCGATTGCTGCCAGATCTCATGGGACACAGGATAAATGACCATGTATGTCAAATTTTTGTTGTTACTTTTGGGACAGGGGTGAAAGAGAAAAAATTCAGACCCTCAGGGTCTTTTCACGATCAGAAATGGGGGTGAATGTAACGTGTGTGGTTAAGTTGTGGTGATGAGCAGCCACTCAGACTCCCATTTTAGAGAATGATTAGTGTTTTCATTTTTAAAAATGAAAGCTTGTGTTCACGTCTGGAATAATAACATCCTCTTCCACTCCTTGTCTCTATGAACCTTTCTTCCTACCCTGTCCTTGACATCACATGGTCTTTCCCACAGTAGCTCAGGGCTCTGAAATCTTACTGTGCCCGTGTCTTCCCAACTTTCCGTTCGTCAGTCACCTAGGTAGCTTGAAACTGGCCGTGGTGGAACTATTTACACCATGGAAATTGGCAACTACTACAAATCAGGGAACCCCTGCCCCCCACCTCCCAGAGCTGGTTGTTAAATATTTAGCAGCACACCACTGCTTTTCTATCTCAGTAACGTGGGCTCTGTGCAGAAGGCCAGGGGTAGGTCACTGGAAAAAAAAAGAGACAAAGTTAAAGAAAAGTTTATCGTTCCTTAATATTAATATTTATCATGAAAATGTAAAAAAAATTGGGAGGTCGAGGTGAGAGGACTGCTTGAGGCCAGGAGTTTGAGACCACCTTGGGCAACATAGCACAATCCTGTCTCCAAAAAATGAAAGAAAACAAAAAAAGCAAAAAATGTGTTTGCAGGAGAGATTATAAGAGTCAGCTTTTGCATTGGCATGTGAATGTATCTTTTCCAAAAAAGTAAATCAAGGAAGAAATATTAATTTGTTTGAGCAAATGTGTTAGTTTTGGTCAGGAAAAACAATACAATGCCATGCCAGCTTGGCAGGATATTATTTTACAAAGCAGAGAACATAGTCCAGGTTGAATTATTCCCCTCTCCAAGTTTGCTGTCACAAATTGTAGTAGGTAGGATATAGTCTACCATATTCACCATTTAATTTTGTTTATTGATTCATGTATTTGACAGACACCTGGCTCAGGGGCTACAGTTACAAACAAAATAATGTCTCAGCTCTTAGTGAGCTCGCATACCAAGATACAATCTGACCTATGCATATATATGATCTCTTTTAATTGGAGTAGGGGAGTGGTCAGATCAGATCATCTCCATGGAAAGGTAAGATGTGAGGGAGTATGATATGTGTGTGTGTGTTTCATGTTGGGGGTAAGGATGGGGTGAGATAGGAAGAACATTGTAGGCTAAAGGTAGGGTGTATGGGAGTGAAATAGCCCATCACATTTGGGTAGATACACACTAATTATTTTATATGGATATAGCAAGCAATGGGAATGGAAGATTTATTCCTTTTCCCCCAGAAAGCAAGAAGTTGAGGGAGCTGCTTCCAATTGCATATTTTAATTGGAGCACATAATGCATTAATATTTACTATAATATTGATAAGGTTTAATTTAGGTCTGCCATATTATTATCATTTTTCCTGTATGTCCTCTGTTTTTTGTTCCTTTGTTCCTCCTTTCTTGTCCTCTTTTGGATTGTTTGAATATTTTTTAGAATTCCATTTTAATTTGTCCTTAGGGATATGTCACTTTCCCAGAACATCGATGTATGATCACTAATCAGGCAGCTCACCTCAGCCTTGGTGTCGATAGTTTTATTGAAGATCTGAGTCTCCACACACTTTAATTTTCCTTAAGCCAGAAGTACTTTATTTATTTTGTACTGTTATAGGTCTTTTGGCAATGAATTCTTATAGTTTTCTTTTATCTGAGCATGTGTTTATTTTGCATCAGTTCTTGAAGGATATTTTCACTGGATATAAAATTCTGAGTTGACAATTTATTTTTCTTTCAATACATTAAAAATGTTGTCTGGCCTCCATAGTATCTGGTGACAAGTAGTTGGTCATTTGAGTTGTCATTCCCCTGTATATAATGTTATTTTTCTCTGGCTGCTGTCAGGTTTTATTTTAATTGTATCTTTGATTTTCAGCAATTTGATAATAGTTTGCCTAGCATGTTTTTTTTTTCATATTTATCCTGATTGGCATTTGCTGAATTTCTTGTACCTGTAAATTAATGTCTTTTGCCAAACTTGGGAAAATTTCAGTCATTAGTTTGCAAATTTTTTTTCTGCCCCATTCTTTCTGTCTTCTTCTGGGATTCTGATTAAATGTATGTTAAACATTTTTATATTTCCCCATAAATCCCTGAGATTCTGTTCAATTTTTTAATGTTTTTCTTCAGATTAGATAATTTCTGTAATCTAGCTTCAGATTCACTGACTCTTTTGCCATCTTCTATCTGCTGTTAATTTTTAATTGAAGATATTGGGTTTTCAATTTTAGAATTTCCCATTTGGTTTATTTATATAGTTTTATTTATCTGCTGAGATTTCCTATTTGTTTACTCATCACAGATATGTTTTTTCTTTATGTCATTGAGCATGGTTATAATAGCTATTTTAAAATCCCTGTCTAGGCCAGGCACGGTGGCTCATGCCTGTAACCCTAGCAATCTGGGAGGCTGAGGCAGGAGGATCGTTTGAGCTCAGGAGTTCGAGATCAGCCTGAGAAAGAGTGAGACCCCATCTCTACTAAAAATAGAAAGAAATCAGCCAGACTCCTAAAAATATGTAGAAAAAAAAATTAGCTGGGCATGGTGGCACATGCCTGTAGTCCCGGCTACTCAGGAGGCTGGGGCAGAACGATTGCTTGAGCCCAGGAGTTTGAGGTTGCTGTGAGCTAGGCTGACGCCACAGCACTGTAGCCCGGGCAACAGAGTGAGACTCTGTCTCAAATAAATAAATAAATAAAATCCCTGTCTACTAATTGCAGCATATGGTCCATCTTGGGGTTGGGGTCTGTTGATTGTGAGAAAGGATGGGGGGATCACATTTACTTGTTTTTTAATTTTTGTTTTTCAAGTAATTTTGAATGGAATTCTGGACATTGTGGATATTATGTTGTAGAGATGCTTGGCTCTGTTATATTCCTTTAAAAAGCATTGAGTTTTTTTATTTTTATTTTAGTAGACAAATAACTGGATGCAAATAAAAACTTTGAATCTAAAATCTCAGTTCACATTTTTATTCTTAGCTAGATTACTTAAAATCTGCCTCATGCATGTATTATTCAGGGATCGGCCAGGGATTTGGGAAGAGTTTATACGTAGAATTTAAGGCTCCCCCGCTCTGCACTCTCCTTTCTGAGATTTCCCCGTAACTTTCCAGCTGTTGTGCTTGTCCTCAGGTCCTTCAGGCTGGAAAGACTGTTGCTTTTCTATTGGAGCTTCAGGTAGCCTGTGTGGCCTGCCCTTACACTAGAAGCTATGAAAATGGAAACTTACCCTGTGCTGTTCCAAGTGTCTGATAATGTTGGGCTTTTCCCAATTGGTGAGTAGTGCTAGTCCCTTTTGTTGAAGTGTTGACTCCCTCCAGAATCTGCTTTTTTTTTTTTTCCCCGCCAGTGACTTTTGATAGTGTTTTTGTGCTTTGTCCAGAATTTAGAGTTATTTTTTATGGAAATGTCAGTATGATTACAATGGATCAGGAAGCGACTTGGAGATGAGAAACTCTTGAGAACACTTCTCAAGAGGAGCTTGGCTTTGGAGAGTGGGAGAAAGGTAGTATGGCCAGTAGTGGAGTTGTGGGGCTAGATCAAGCAGGATTTTTAAACGTGGGAGAGACTTGAACACATTTTCATGCTGAGGATAAAGTTGAGAGAGGTACTTTGAGAGACAAGGACTTTGAAAAGTTCCTGCTTGTACCCGAGGCATCTAGGAAGCCAGATCATGTCCTGGGCAGGATGCATACGCAGAAAAGACTTTAGAAGACCGTAAGCCTTCAATTCAAGGGGGAAAGGGAGAGAGAGACAGACAGATGCTGATTTTAAGGAATTGGCTCATGTTATTCTCGGGGCTGGCAAGTCCAAGACTTGCTGGCAGCCTGGAGATTCCAGCTGAAGTTGATGTTGCAGTCTTGAATCTGAAGGCAGTCAGGAGGCAGAATTCCTCCTTCTTCAGGAAACCTCAGTCTTTTCTCTTAAGGCCTTCAACTAACGAATAAGACCAACCCACATTACGGACGGTAATGTGCTTTACTCAAAGTCTACTGATTTAAATGTTTATCATATCTAGAAGACACTTTGACAGCTACATCGAGACTGGTGTTTCAACAAACACCTGGGCACCGTAACCTCCCCAAATTGACACATAAAATTAACCATCACATTCTCTGAGGAAGCACAGATGTTGGAATTACTAGACAAAGCCCTCATGACTTAATTACTTGCAAAGACCCAACCTCTTAATACTGTCACATTGGGTATTAGATTCCAACACATGAATTTTGGAAGGTCTCATACATTCAGACCATAGCCCTGAGGTATAACAGAAAGGAAAAAATAAACTGTTATAATCTGCAGGTGATGTGATTATGTGCTTAGATAATCACAAAAAATCCATAGTTAAATTGCTAAAAATTTAAATGAGTTTAGTGTAATGCAAGGTAAACAAATAGACCAAATATTTTCTTTTGTTAGAAGTCAAACATGACTGGGAAGGGACACAAGTTGGGGCTTCTGGAAAGCCAATTATGTTCTGTTTCTTGACCGGAGTGGTAATTACACTGTGTGTTCACTTCATGAAAATTCATCCAGCTGTGCATTTATGACTTGGCCCATGTCTGTGTGGGTATTATACTTTAATAAAAAGTAAGAAAAAATAAAATAAATTCTGCCATATGCTCATGCAGGTGAAATGTTTTAAAATAGTTTTGAAAAATTGAAATTAAAGGGTCAGCACAGAGTTGGCCACATGCAAACAAAAAGAAAAAGGAGTGGCAATGTTTCAGGCAAGATAGAATTTAAGGTTAAAATTTGAGATTTAAAGCATTAAATAGAAAGATGGGGGTCATTGTATAATGGCAAAAGTCATATTTAGAAAGATGATATTCTTATTTAGATATTATTAGATGATATTATCATATTATATCTATTATTTAGATAATATTATTATTATTTAGAAAGTTAAGCCTATACATAGCAGCTATTATGTAGCAAAATATAAAACACACAAAGATAAAAATTAACACAAATGCAAGAACTTGATAAAAATGCAAGTGTTAGCACTGGCTGGAATAGCTCAGTGGGAAAGCATTAGACTGAAAAATGCAAGTGTAGGGGGACATTTTAGTATATTTCTTTCAGACTAGCAAAGATCTAGTAGGAATTGAATATTAAGTCAATAAACTTGATTTAATAGACAAACATTTAGAACTGTGTATCACTCGAATAGAGAAGACACATTTTAAAAATGTCTATGTAACATCTCTATAAAAACCTGTGACTCAGCGGTTCCATTCCCAAGCACACACCTAACAGAAATATATACACATGTCCCCCAAAAGAATATACAAGAATACTCACAGCCATATTCTTTATAAAAGCCCCCAAAGGAAAACCATCCAAATGTCCATTAACAGCAGAACTGGTAAATAAATTGTGGTATGATTCTTTAATGGAAATGTGCACAACAATGAAAAAGAATGAAGTATTGTTACGTGCAACAAAATGGATGGATTTCAGAAACATTTTGTTAAGCAAAAGAAGCCACGTGCAAAAGAGTACATCTGTGTGATTGTCTTCATGTTAAGTTGAAAAACAAGCAAAACTAATCTATGGTGGAAAAATCAGAGCAATGATGGCCTCTGGGGGGAGGATGGGATACAAGTGTCGACTGGGAAGGGACATGAAGAAACTTTCTGCTGGTAATGGTAATGTTCCAATTCTTGACAGGTGTTTCGGATACAGAACTATATACATTTGTCAAAACTTAGTGAATGTATACATTCATGCACCATGTAACATGACAGTGGCCCTCTCAGATTATAATACTGTATTTTTACCGTAACTTTTCTATGTTTAGATGCATAAACAATTACCACTGTGTTACAGTTACCTACAGGATTCAGTACAGTAACAAGCTGTAGAGGTTTGTAGCTCAGGAGCACTAGGTGCCTCATGGCTATACCATCTAGGTGTGTGTAAGTATGATCTGGGATGTTTATACAGTGACAAAATTTCCTAATGATGCATTTCTCAGAACGTATCCCCGTCATTAAGTAACAGTTGACTATACTCAAGAATTTTTTTATTTTACTGAATGTAAATTGTATCTCCAAAGAAGAAATGCTGTTAACACATATTGAACGCTAGTTACTATACACAATCTACTTGGAAATGCTTAAAAAAGAACCCTAAGAAACTCAAACAACCAGCCAACCAAAGGAGATTGACAAATGGATAGAAAGGGAAAGACGTGGGTAGTTGGATAGATTCATGATAAAGCAAGTAGAATCTAGCTGGTGGTTCTATAAGTGTTGACTTAAAATTCTTTCCATTTTTCCATTTGTTTGAAAAATTTCACAATAAGTTAACGGGAGAAAAGCTAATCTATGGTGATAGAAGTCAGTATCGTGGTTATCTTAGGTGGAGCACACACGAAGGAGGCTTCCAGGTGCTGCTAATGCTCTTGACCTGGATGGTGGCTACACGGATGGGTGGCTACCTGAAAAGGACCATGAAGTCCTAGCCAATATTGTAAAACATGACCTGCACATGAAAAATGTCATTTCTCCTCAGGTATGTATATATGTGCAGACACGTCTCTCTCTCTCTCTCTTTATATATATATATGTGTATGTGTGTGTATATATATATAAAGAAATATCAATGAGAATTTTTACAGAAGTTTTTATTGGTACAGAGATGTGCAATGAAAGAATAAATATACAAGAATTGCAAAGAAATATATAGGAAAAGACAGTGATGGGGAATTTGTCTTACCGTGTATAAGAGTGAACAATAAAGGCAACACTGTAATCAAATCAGAATAGTGTTGGTTTAAAAATAGGGTCCAACTAGAGAGTGCAGAAATAAATCCCTCCAAATGAGGATTTAATATATGATCAAGCCTAACTAGAAAATGGGCAAGTGGTCTGAATACACGTTTCTCCAGAGAAGGTATAGAGATAGCCAATAAGCACACGAAAAGGTGCACCACGCCGTTAGCTCTCAGGCAAACGCAAACCCAAACCGCACTGAGATACCGTTTCACACCCACTAGGATGGCTGGAATCAAAACGACAGATAGTACGTGTGGGTGAGAATGTGGAGAAATGAGAACCTTTGTGTACAGCTGGTGGGGATAGAAAATGGAGCAGCTACTTCGGAAAACAATCCGGCAGTTCCTCCAAAGCTTAAACAGAGCTACCAAGTGATCCAGCAATTTCCCATGTGGGTATATAACCAAGAAAAATGAAGATGTATGTCCACACTAAAACTAGTGCTGTGAATGTTCACAGAAGCATTTATTCATAATAGCCAAAAGGTGCAAACAACCCTAAGGTCCCTTAACTGACGAATGGATACGTAAAACGTGGTTTCTCTATATAATGAAATAACTGGCAACAAAAAGAATATAAGTACGGATAGATTCTACAACACAGGTGAACTTTGAAAACAGTATGCTCGGTGAAAGAAGCCAGTCACAAAACACCACCTATTGTGTGGTGCCATCTATATGAAATGGCAATCCGGAATAGGCAAATCCACAGAGACAGGTTAGTGGTTGCCCAGGGTGAGTGGGGTGGAGGAGATCAGGCAGTGACTGCTAATGGGTACAGGGCTTCTTTTTGGGGGTGATAAAAATGATTTGACTGGCGTGGGATGGGAGTGTAAGGGAGAGAGGGTTTTGTTGAGGTAGATGTTAACTGAGTGTCTACGCACTGTTGAGAATCTTGCAGTAAAGAGGGAAAATTAGTCTTAGAGAGTCTTTCTTTTAAATAGATCACATGAATCCCATACTTCCATTCCCAATACAGATGTCTCAAAAAAGTTATCTAAAAGATTTATCTAAATTCAGCAGGTGATAACTTTATATGACATCTCTAACAATATCATGCAAAATGTGCCATAAAAATGTACACATTTTACTAATAGAAAGATATCCCCCCCACAAATATTTTCGTTTTTTTAATTGATGGATGTATCTAGAAAAAAAGGGACTTAAGAATTACATGCCATTCAGCAAGGCGGGAACTGCGTAATTCAGAGCAAAGGGGAAAATGTGAAACTTCTCTCTGCTTAAAGGAATCTGTGGTTTCAAATTTGCCGGTCAAGGCTACTGATACTATTTAGTGACACAAAACTTTGGATCCAGCATCAGTTTGGAAAAGAGATCAAAGTTTAACATTTTAAGTGAGATGTCATTTATGTACACAGTGATAAAAAGAAACTTGGCTAACTTCAAAAAACACAATATAGCCTTTTCATCCCTGGGCTGCACTCTCTCTTACTTAACCACTCCCCCCACTGGAAAAAAAATATATGGTTTTGGGGGGGACTACATTTGCAGTAAGTGGGACATTTGCTCTTCTTGTTCTGTCTGAGATGTTTTTCCTTCATCTTATATCTTGAGCCTTGTTAATGCTTTTCTAGTGTTAAAGTATGTGGGCCCCTTTTAAAATGTTAGAAACATTTATTGTGCAATATTTAAAATATGTTTTCATGGGATAAAGTATAATATGATAAATATCTCTGTACCATACCCAGTTAAAAATAATAAAACATTTCAGATGCAGTTGAAGCACCCTTTTCTAATCAGATGCCTCTTCCCATTAGGTTAAAATTAAATCTGGTGTTTATTTATCCCTGTATTCTTTAGACTTTTACAACTTCTGTTTGTAACCTTATGCAAAATAGAATATTATATTGCATGTTTTAAATGTTAAGAATATTATCATGCTGTATTATTTTGTAACTTGTTTTTTCAGCAAATGTTAAACGCTTTTACCAAATTTTTATAGGCTTCATTCATATTTATATGCATACCTCTAATTCCTTCATTTTTACTGCTAGAAAAAGTTTGGCATAAAAATACTCCACTTTATTCATTCTCCTGTCATTGGATGTTTCAATTTTTTTGCTCTTGCCAGCACTATTACTATAAACTTTCTTTCATATGTCTCCCTGTGCCAGAAAAGACTTTTTTTCCTAGGAAAGTGATTTTTGGACTTCCTTGATCATATTCCCCCTAAGATTATTTTGGAAAAATTATGTACCCCCTTCTACATTTTAAAATTGGCACCTAATTTTTATTATAAATTTCAATATTAATTTGAAACATACGAAATTGTCATAGTCGAAGGTTGAAAATAGTTGAATATTGACAATTTTATGTGATTCAAACTAATAGTTGCAAAGAGTGTCACATCTGATTATTGTAAATGATATAATTTAAATTAAAAAAATAACACTTCACTTTTCAAAATGTATCCAAACACTATAGTAATTTGACACTTGTCATTATCCACTTTAAAAATATACAGACTCTTCCCTGACCAAAATTTTAGGTAGTTATTTTTTCTCATTTATCTTGTATTTACATTCTACCTTACTTATAAAACCTCTGTTAACATATTTTTTAATTTAAAGTCTTCTATTTTTTCCCAATCACATTTTTCTGCAATAAAACTATGTGTATAAATTGAAATATTAATATTTTAAGATTTCTTAGGACAGTAAGGCTCTAGATGTTAACATTTTCTCCTGTTTTAAGTTATCATAACAATTATTATTAATATGCATTTGACCAAAGCAACATAAATGTGACATAGATTTTTATAAATAATTATTACATGTAAAAAGTAAAATATGATTGGAAAGGCAACTCAGTAAGATTCACAGGGCTTTTGTATTTTTATTTAGTCGTGGATGAATGTCACTTATTACTAGGAGGAAGCAGCATCAGCATTGATTCTATCTCAATTTTTTGCTATAGATGTAAAATCTGAGAAACTTTATGTAAATGAATAGATGGGAATAGAAGATTTTTTTAAAGCAGCATCTCTCAATTCTATGAATGTTTTCCAAGTTATATACCAAAAATCACATAGTGCTCATCGTAGAATATTGTTTTTAATGTTGTATCACTTGCCAGCTTAATTAAGTTCTCATCCAATTTTGTTGGCAGCAAAGAATTGGAAATCACCTGACTCAGACAAGTATTTTTTGCTCAGTCTTTAGAGTTGCTTTCTTGCTTAACTTTTGGAAGTACACTGTCAGTCTGTTCAGGCTGCTATAACAAAATACCATAAACTGGATATTTCATAAACAAAGGAGCTTTCCCCCCCTCACAGTTCTAGAGGCTTGGGAAGTCCAAGATCAAGGCAGTTTCAGTGTCTGGTCAGGACTATATTCTAATTCATAAATGGTGCCCTCTGGCTATGTCCTCACATGGTGGAAGATGCAAATTAGCTCTTTGGGGTTTCTTTTATAAGGGCACAAATCCCATTCACGTGGGTGCCACTCTCATGACCTAATCACCTCCCAAAGACCCTGCCTTCTAGTACCATCACCTTGGGAATTGGGATTTTAATGTATACATTTTGGGGGAAGCACAAACATTCAGACCATTGCATATACCAAAAAAGACCTTATTAAGATTTTCAAATGATAATTAAACATCTCTTTCACTGAGAGACGTCTGAAAGATTTGGGGAAATGAAAATATTGTTAATTTCAATATATCTTGGCCAATAGAATAGAAAATGATTTTCTGTTTCATGTTTTAAATATACTTTTGTCAAAACCTTGGAGCTACAAATTTAGCTCCTCTGTAAAATCTAATGGGCAAAGTTAGTCCTTTTTGTCAGATTAATCATCCAAATCAGACTTAAATTCTGTCAAAAAAAAAAGAGTCTGATTTCATTTTCCAATTTGAATAGATGTGTTCATTTTTATCCCTGTGACAACCATCTCTGAATGCATAACTCATGGAACTGAACTCACATAGCTCATACAAGTTGATATCATTTCCAAACATACCACTTTGAAAAGATGCAAGTGTCTTGCCCTGGACTTAATAATATTTATTGTGGGTGGTAGATTGTATTAGTTGTTCACAATCACTAATTCCCCCACTTTTGCCATCCCTCCCTGTAGACAGAGGACATTTCCCCACCCCACTGACTTTGGATTTGGCCATGGGACTTGCTTTGGCTAGTAGAAGGTGAGCGAGGTGAAGCATGCTGTACCTGAGCAGAAGCTTTTTAGAGGTATTGCAAGTTCCCAGCAGTACTCTTGGCTCCTGCTCTCTGTCATGAGAACAGCACGTCCCCAAGAGCATCTCCTTTCTCAGTCTGGGTGAAGCAGACCCACAGTTGAGAATGAGAAGAATATGGAACTGCCGACTGTCTGCCCACTGTCTATCCACAGCCTGGAGCAGAGCTGCCAAGCTGTAGACTCCCACCTGACTTGCAGCACTCACATAAATATTTGTTGGTGGAAGTCTAATCTAGGGAAAGCTGACCAACACTCTCTTAATGGCAACATTCAGGACCTGCGTTTTTAGCAACCAAAGCTTGTTTACAAATAATACAGTGTTCCCAAGTTAAGGTGTGGAAATGACTGATAAGACTGTCCTCGTGACCAGTCATTGGAGTAACCCTATCCATCGACATACTTATGCATCATAGCCAAGTGCAAATAAACTGAAATGAAAGGATCCAAAGTCCAAGAAAATCTAGAGATGCATTCCTCTTTGCATGTCACAATCTCATCAGTAACACCATTTTCTTAGCTACAAATATCAGCTATAAAATGTGAGCTGGGAAAAATTGGATTCATCAGTCTGAAGTATACTTTTTATTTACCACAATTTAAAAATGCTTTCTATTTTAAATTGTTTGACTCACAAGGAATTACAAAAAATAGTACAGAAAGTTCCATATACCATTCTCCAGGTTCCCCCAATAACTGCAAATTGAAACTGGGTCAAATTGATGAAACACATCAAATTTTAGAACTTTCATACCAAAAATTAGGCTCTTACTACCTCAGTTTTAAGATTAAAATTATGTTAAATGATTCAGGTGGAGCTAAAAGTTGCATCACATAATTATGCACTATTATAGCTAAATATTCCAGGCCAGGCACAGTGGCTCACGTCTGTAACCCCAGCACTGTTGGGGGTCGAGATGGGAGGATCACTTGAGGCCAGCAGTTCGAGACCAGCCTGGGTAACATAGTGAGACCCTGTCTCTACAAAAAATAAAAAATTAGCTGGGCATGGTGAAGTGCACCTTCAGTCTTATGTACTCTGGAGGCTGAGGCAGGAGAATCCCTTGAGCCCAGGAGTTCCAGGCTGCAGTGACCCATGTTTGTGCCACTGCACTCCAGCCTGGGTGACAGAGGGAGACCCTGTTTCAAAAAAACAAAAACACAAACACACACAAAACTGATTAATTTATTAGAAATCATGATCAAACTTCTCCTATATATATTTAGTATACTTAGTGAAAGAAAAATGTCTATATTGCTAAAAGCTAATTGATCCAGCCAGTGGGAGCAGGCATTGGACAGTGCATGCAGTCTCTCTTCTAAGCGTGGGTGTATGTCTAGGCTCTATTCTGCTGTTCTGTTTTTCTGTCCTCATGCCAATAGTTAATGATTACATCAAATATTATAACTTTGTCATTCTTGAAGTCTCATAGCAATTCCCCCCACCTTTTTAGAGAGGTTTCTTAACTATTCTTGGCTTACTTGTTATTCTGCCTGAATTTTAGTTTTGTCATATAAAAATTCTGTTGGGATTTTAACTGGAATTGAATTTGTGGATTGAGAGGAATGGACATTTTTACTGTGTCTCCTCTTCCTGTCCATGAACTTGGTATAGTTTCTCCATATGTTTAGCTTTGTTGCTGTTTTTGTGGCACTTTCGTCTCCAGTATTCCTGAACTATCCTGGGATTTTTCTCAACAATCGTAATGCCTTCTTTTTCATTCAGTGGTAATTTCAAATGGCTTCCACAGCTGCCTGGAAAATTATCACTTGGCCTTTAAGTCTCAGCTCAAATGCTACCTCCTCTGTGAAGCCTTCCCCAATCACTGTAGTCAGACTTGATGGATGCTTCTCCTAAGCCCTCTGCTACCCAGAGCAATTTGCATGTAATTGCAAGAGTAAATATTTCCTGATAGCTGGCTGTATATCAAAGCACTGTGTTAAGTACTTTCTGAGCATGAACTCATATAATCTTCAAAACAGCTGTTGGATATCAAAGTTGGTACTATTTTCTCCATTTATGAGAGAATAAGCTCAGAGAGGGCAACTTGCCTGAGGCACACAGCCAAGATGAGAGAGGTCAGGCTAGAAACCCAGGCAGTCTAGCGCCAGTGTCCTTGCTGTCCTGTACCCACTCTGGAGCAGTTGTAGTATTAACTGAAATCATTTACTTGCTCTCATCCATGCATTCCAGAGAAAAAGTTTTCAGTGCATGCCCTGGATCAGGCACCGGAAAAAGTGCTGGCTGGACATATGGTGACCTTCAAGAAAACAGATATGAAATAAAAATCATGCATAATAATTAATGCATTGTACATTATATGCAAAATAGCTAAAAGAGAGTATTTCGAATGTTCTCGCCACAAAGAAATGATAAATGTTTGAGATGATGAATATGCTCATTAGCCTAATTTGATCACATGGCAATGTATACCTATATCAAAAAAATCACATTGTACCAATGCAATTACTGTGTGTATCAAAAAATCACATAAATATAGACATTATTATTTGTCAATCAAAAAAATGAAAAATAACATTTTATACCAACCTGAAGGCTTTCAAGAAAAGAAATAACGTTTTAAACTAAATAACATTAATAAATACATAGGTACCGATTGTGCTAAGCACCCTGGGGGAAAGAGGGAGGGGTGAACCCAGAATGACATGAATGAGAATTACAGAAGGGGCAGGACATGCGGGAGGCCACTGCAGGAGGAATTTAGGAGAATGTGTGTCCCTGGGTGAAAGTCACAGGAAGAGTCATGAACTTGATTCAGGATGTGCTGAGTCTTAGGGCCTGAGACACATCCATTCTGCGAAAGGCTGGAAATACGGAAATCTGAGACTCTGCTCATCACGGCGGTTGAAGGCAGAGAGGGACAATCGCTAAGAGGAGGGCTGTGGTTAAACCACAAGCCCGGACAAGACTCCCCAAAGGAAGCTGCAGAATGAGAAGACTACAGGCAGAGAGGAGGGTCGAAAGAGGAACGTAATAAAGGTGGTGGTGTCTTTGCACCCTCGTGTCTCGAAAACAGGGCTTAGCGGAGAACACCTGCTCGGCTGGCTAGGCATGGTGGAGGGCCGAATAAATGAACAACTTTCTCAGCGTAGTTTTGCTTTCTGTCCCTTCCTCTCTAGACCCCGGTCTCCGTCTGCAAAATGGCAACAGTGACCTGGGTGGGATGGGCAGCGGCGGCCGCGGGGGCTCGGGCGGCCCCTGCACGCAGCGCACGCTTTGGCAGGAGGGGCGTCCGCGGGCTGCGCGGGTGTCCGCTGGAGGGCGAAAGCCGTCTGGGCTGCGGCGCACGGTGGCCTCGCCTCCCCAGCTGGGTGGGAGAGGGCGCGCTGGGGAAAGTGGTCCCGCGCCTGGAGCAGGGCGAACGCGGCCAGGCAGCCAGGAGGGACTGGGGGAAGCAGGACCCCGTGGTGCGGAGGGCGCCGGGAGACCCCTCCGGGATAGGTGTGTCAGGGGCGGGAGTAATGCGGTGAAAGGGAGAGAAACTTGGGAGATAGATCTGATAGACCCACAGGCCGGTGGAGACCTTCAGCCGGGACCCCTAGACCCCAGGAAAGAGTAGGTGCGGACGCGGGAGGAGACCACGAGCCAAAGCGGGCAGAATGAATGACTGAAAACAGCGCGCTTGGCTGCTCCGGGTGCGCCTCTGTCCAACACAGCGCAGGAGAGGCTTGGAGAGTCGCGAGGTGCCAGGACGCAGGCTGCCCCTAGAGGGCTGGTCCGAAGCGCTGGGTCCGAAGACGCCTCCCGCCGCCACCGGGTGGCAGAATTGGGGGCAGGCGCGCCCCACCGACCCCGAGGGGTGGCCCCGCCCCGGGACTGCTGGGAGGCCCCACCGTGGGGGGCGGAGTTGTCGCCGCCCCCTCTCCAATCCCGGGTGACCGCGGCCCCTTCTTAAGCCCGCAGAGCCTCCAGCTGCCCCTCACTGGGCTCTCCTGATAGTCTCCCTCCCCCACGATGGCCTCGGCGCTGAGCTATGTCTCCAAATTCAAGTCCTTCGTGATCTTGTTCGTCACTCCGCTCCTGCTGCTGCCACTCATCATTCTGATGCCCGCCAAGGTCAGTTGCATCTCCAGGCAGCCCCGCGGACCGCGGGCGTCCGTTGCCTTCTAACAGGCACGAACTCGGGTGCACTGAGCTGGAACGCACGGATTCCCTAGCGGCCACAGCTCCCGGGGGCGCGCGCACTCGGGAGCTCAAGGTACCAGATGGGAGGTGCCCTGCAAAGAATCCGAGGGTCATGGCGACCCCGAGGCGCGCCAGCCTTTGGGTTCACAGATCCCGGGGCACAACAGCTGTCTGGGCAAGCACGGAAACCTAGTAGTGAGCACACAGACCCCAGCTATAGGCTCAGCCCTGGCTCAGAATTTCCCGAGTGAATAATCGTGTTTCTCCCTCAAATGCCACCCGTCCCCCGGGGTGCTTGCCTTCCCCCCTCCCCCCCCCCCCGTCCCCTCTCTCTTCCCTTTACCAGTTGAGACCAAGCTGTAGGTGGCTTTTGACGTCAGTCAGGGACATATGTGAAAAAATCATCACCCAAGCGGATCCTGCGTGCTCTCTTGGCCACTCTCTGGCCCTTCTTTGGGCATCAATTTCCCTATTTATGATTTATATTTCTTTCCAGCTCTTAAACAGGGAAGCTCCATCTGAGCCAAAATCCTGCTCCAGGCTGAAAGGCAGGTTGGGGTTGGGCAGCTTTGCCTGCTGCCTGTGGTGGCCATGGCAGGAGGCGTGACACATTCCCAGAGCTCACGCCTTGGGTGGCACAGCTTGGGGTTGCAGCGAAGCTTCGTCCCATGCCCTGGC
This sequence comes from Lepilemur ruficaudatus, assembly GCA_963574885.1. Taxonomy (NCBI): domain Eukaryota; kingdom Metazoa; phylum Chordata; class Mammalia; order Primates; family Lepilemuridae; genus Lepilemur; species Lepilemur ruficaudatus. Next base: position 83,390 of record CAUYRT010045224.1, on the reverse strand, counting down.
CTCCTAATGCTCCTGGGAGGGAGAGAGAGAATGAATGGCCTTGGCTGCAGGTTGGGGGCAGGGCCAGGCGCCCTGGCCCAGGCTCCACTGGGCTGTGCACAGCCAGTTTGGCAGAGACCCGAGCTCTTTGAAGCCTTTTGTGGCTGCTGGCTGCTCCTTCCTCATTCCCTCTTTCGGCCCTTTCACTCTCAGCCCAGACAGGAAACCTCAGGCTCTCGCCTCTCCTCCCCAGGCAGGTTTGGGAAACAGAGGAGCTCTTCAGGGCATGCTCTCGGGGCAGCCCTGGAGGAAGGAGGGTGCACTGGGTTGACAGAAAGACAACCTGCAAGAGAACCGGACTTTCACTGGTCAATCATCCTTGTGACTTTAGCTGAGTCCCTGCACTCTCTGGACCTATAGGTGTTCTCATCTATACAATGGGGCAAGGTTGTTTGGTTCTGACACTTTAAGACTTTGGGTATGAAAAGGGAGTGTGTTGGTTCCTAGGATGGGGGAGGGGACACTGGGATGAGCCTTTGGGGTGGGCTGAGCACAGGCCCTGGATGGGCCGAGGACAGCAGATCCAAGTGTGGTGGCTCTTCAGTTGCCACAACAAGTGTAAGCGCCATGTTTCCTCTGTAGAAAGAGATCTGGGGCTGCATTGCTCGTGGGAGGGAGCCAGGCAGGAGAGCTGTGATTTTAGTTCTGCTGGCGGCGAGTGATGTTCCCTGGAATAATTATAGTAGCTTGGCTGACCTTCCTGCTCCAGGAGAGACCCTACTTCTACCCAGACACGCACAGGTGGGCCCTGAGCTGGGATCCCAACTCAGGATGTATGTGTGTGGGTGCGTGAGTGAGCTGCCCTGGGAGTGAGGATCCTAGGGAAGAGGTGACCCCAGGGAAAGGCTTTCCCTAGGCTGCCATCACAAGCTCTCCCTCCGACTGTCGACTAGGAGCCCAGACCCCATGTTCTTGTTTACTCCCTTGGTGCCTCTGTTTTGGTCATCGCTGAGGAGCTCCCTGTCCCCGCCCTTCACGGCCATCCCACTGTGCAAGAAATCCAGAGGTAAACAGCACAGGCTGGGAAGCCAGCCGGACTTTGGCAGCCTGAGTGGCATTGTCCCCGCCAGACGGTGACACCCAGGGCACTCGGCCCTCTGTCCATGCCCTGGCACCTCTCCTCACCTCTGTCTCCTTTTTTTCCCCTCTCCACCTTGGTTCCTTCCCGGCCTCATCTCTGCTCCACTTTCTCTACCCTTTCTCTGGCTCCCTTTTTAAAAAATCATTACAATGAATGATAAATTTATTTACTGTATTGCTGATTTTATTTAAAATGTTAAAAAAATCTTTTTAAAACAAATTTGTAAAATTTTTTTCTTTTGGTGCCTTCAGGAGTTTTGGAACAAATTTGTAAAATTTAAAGCAAAAACGATAATGCTCTCAACTCTCCTAATATTAATATTTTGGTAGACATCTTTCCAGAAACCAATCAATTAATCTCTTGTCTCTCTCTACACATATAGTCTGTCTGTCTGTCTGTCTGTCTCTCTCTCTCTCACACACACACACAAAGAGTATGTTTTGTCTGCAGTTTTGCATTAAGCAACATGTTGGAGACACCCTTCCTTGTTAATAATTATATAAATAATGAGTCATGGTTTTATTTGGTTGTGAATTTATTCGCATGTGTGTTCCGTTGTGCACATGTATTTATTGAGCCCATTATACCCTGTGCTGGGCACTGTTGATTGAAATCTCCGTTGTCCGCTTGGATCTCAGCTTTCGTCACTTCTCTGGCCACTTTCTCAGCTTCAGGGAAGTGCTCTAAAGTGTGCACCAGAAACCAGGCCCCTCCCTGCAGGTAGAGCCTGTGTCATTCCTCCCGGTCACCAGCCCCTCCCCCAGACTACCCTCCTTCCTGCTCTGCCTTCTCCACTGACACCAGTGGGGCGGGGAGATTTCCATCTAGGGAGGGCCAGGTGCCTTGACGGGTGTTATTCAGGAACAAGCACCTCCTGGGCTTCCTAATGGTGGTACGGAGGTGAGGGGCAGTTAGCCTTGTGTTGTCACCTCTTTTCTAATGGCTGTGTTTGGCCCCTCCAGGAACGCACACAGTGAAAAATGTTTAGCTTGCCACCTACTGCCTCTGAGTTTACAGAATAAAAAATTACGGAAGACGTTGTGCACCATAGGTTAAGAACGGGCACTCTCAAACCCTCAATTCACAGAGGAGGACATGAAACCAGAGGCAGAGGGGCCCCAGGATTGGGAGTAGGAGGAGTAATTTATTAATGCCATTGTTTGGAGTTGCTATAACATGATGACGATAAGAAGCAAAACGACTTTTAACTGGTATTATCGTTTTAAAATTCTCTACCATACACCTCTTATTGCCGGCCCTTAGAGGGGATCCCTCCCCTTGCCTGTCCCGTGGTGCACCCTTGACACCAAAGCTTAGAGAAGTTAGTGACCTCCGAGGGGCCAGATGACGGCAGACACTGATCAAGCTTCCCTGGCGTCTAAGCCTGGGCTTCCCACCATCCTGCTGTTCTGCCTTTAGTTCAGTGGCTCTTAACCAGCCTGGATCCTTTCTCCCCCACCCCCACCGCACAGCAGGTGACCTTTGGCAAAGTTTGGAGACTTTTGTTGTTGTCACACCTGGAGAGAGTCCTACTGGCATCTCATGGGCGGAGCCAGGGATGCTGCTAAACAACCTACAACACATAGAATGACCTCCCCAACAAAGAGTCATTCAACATGCAGTGTTAATGTGCTTAGCTTGAGAAACCTGCTTGATACAGCAGGGAGGGGCCCTCGGTTGCTCATGGGGTGCTGAAGAAAGATTTATTTCTTTCTCGCTGCTGATAACACAACCCAGACAAGGAATTTCTAAGTCTTTCTGCAACATTTTGTGCATACGGCACATTCTCTTTTGGGAGATGATGAACAGCTGAGAGTGTAGAGGTACATATTTCTTCAGCAGCCTTGTCAAAGCTCGACTCAGATGAATACCGTTGATTCCTTTAATAAGTATTTGCCACCATCTCCCAAGTGTTAGGCCTGTTCTGGAAGCTGAGGACGGAGTGAATCTACAGATACAGCACGTCCTTGAATGACTCGTTTCGTTCAATATCGTTTCATTAGAACGTTGATGAGAACAATCAATTCTCAGCCAAGGTATGTGTGGGGTGTGCCTGTTGTCCCCACGTGTGCGTCCTCCGATGGGGCGGCATCGTGGCCAGCGTGGGTTCCCACCTGGTGCCCTAACCTGCCAGGATAGGCTCTGGCCACTTGAGACCCTGAGCTGGAATAAGTGGATAAATACATGCCTTGCTTGCTTTTATTGATCTTCCTTCAATGTGTGTATCGCTCACGTTTATTTTAATGTGTAATATTGCAAGTGTTTTAGTCTTGTTTAGAAGTTTGGTGACGTTTTTGTGACCAGAAATATGCCATAGGAACTTAACTTTTGTTTATGTCAATTAGCTGGTGGCCAAATTGGTTTTGTGATACATCATTTCGTTCATAAGTTACGGTTCCCAAGGACCTGTCTACAGTGTTGAGTGAGGACTTATGTATAGTTTGCACCCTCAAGTTGCGCAGTTTGGTGGTGGTGGTGGGGAGACAGGAAGCAGCAACAATCCGGTGTGCTAATTGCCGGGGGGAATTGCTGGGGTACTCAGAGGAAGGACACAAACCAGAGCATCGAGGGGTCAAGGAAGGCGTCCAAGAAGGAACTGTGAGCTGAACTTTTGGTGCTCATCCCAGGCCCAGGAGCAGGTAAGAGAAAGTGGCTGTAAGAGGGACAGCATCTGCCTGGGTTACTGCAAGGGCTTTGGGGTGGCTGGCACTCGGGCGTGAATGGGTGAGGGGGTGTGGCTGGAGGGGTCCACAGGGCTGGGTCCATCATGGAGGGACCTGTGAGTCCTGCTATGGCATTTGGGTTTTGTACTGAAAAAAAAAAATGGGAGGCTTTTAAACAAGGGGGTGATGTGATCAGATTTGCCAAAGAGAGAGAGGGGGGACAATAGTGTGAGCTGTTGCAACAGGAAGATCGAATGAGAAGAGAGTTGCCAGGATCCAGGCAGGAGACGTGGCCTGAGCAGGGGCCATGGGGTTGAAGGAGGGACAGCGGAAGAGGATCGAAGCCATAGGTCTTCTTGGTGACCGATTTAATTGGAGGGGACTGGAATGAGGGAGAGGGTGGAATCTGGGTAATTAATAAGGATTATAAGAACAACACTGATGAAACATAAAATCACCTAGGGAGGTGGGTATTTTTATCTACATTTTAAGAGGTGACAGGACTGAGTGCCAAAAAGGTTAAGTCACTTACCCAAAGTCTCACAGGGAGTAAGGGGCCCAGACAGGGAGTGAAGGCCCCAGCCCCATCTCACCCCAAAGGCAAGATCCCTCTGGCTCAGTGGCTAAAGGCTGGGAATCAACTATTCACACAAATTTAAATACAAATAGTACAGCTTGGGACCTTTGTAATTACAGAAATGCCAGTGAAAACACCAAGTGCTATCTCCTCAATTGTAATTTAAAAAACAGACCAACCTTGAAAACACTGGGTGCTGGCAGATGTTTGGGATGAGCTGGTGGACACGTTCATTCCTGGAAGCAGAAACGGTCCAGCAGCCCTTTGAGGAAGGAATTAGGAAGAGGTAGCGGGCATTCCAGGAAGGGCTTCAGGGAGCCTCTCCGAAAGATCCATTTAAAAATAGGTGAGCCAGATAAAGTAGGGTGGGCAAAGCACCCTCGTGAGGGTAGAGAAGAAACCACGTTTTGTTCGGCCGCAGGAAGGCAAAGGAAAAGTGAAATGATCCCTCAAACTTATGGAACATTTGCAGTTTTAAAAATGATCAATGTGGAGATTACATAGGCCTGTGAAAAAGTGACAATGCTAGAATGTGGAGAAAAAGAAGTAGCGTTGAATGCGAGCCTGGGGAAAATTGCACCTAATACGCAGAATGGAGAAGAATCGCACTTACTCTGTAAAATGATTTTAATTCTTAGAGTATGTCGTTAAAAATTGTGATTTATTCTTTCCCTCCTCTTTCTTCTTCCTCCTTCTCCCCTCCTCTTCCTTTTCCTTCCTTTACCTTTTCCTCCTATTCTTTTGAGAGGCAAATAGCCCAAGGTTTGGAAAGATGAAGGAAGTTGCCTGGAACCACATAGCAGGGAGGCGTGTGTGTGTGTGTGTGTGTGTGTGTGTGTGTGTGTGTGTGTAGGAATCTTTGGTGATAGGTCCTTCACCCTTCTCACTGCCCTAACCCTGGAGCGCTGTACTGACCAGGGACGGGAGCAGGATGACTCTGCCGGGCTTCCCTCTGATGACACCGCTGTCCCCCGACAACCCCTGCCACCTGCCAGCAGCTGTCCAGAGCGTCCTGGGGGTGGGGAGAGTGGGGCAGCCACATGCCGAGGCCTCAGGCTGTCTCTTCAGTTTGTCAGGTGTGCCTACGTCATCATCCTCATGGCCATTTACTGGTGCACAGAAGTCATCCCTCTGGCTGTCACCTCCCTCATGCCTATCTTGCTTTTCCCACTCTTCCAGATCCTGGACTCCAAGGAGGTGAGCAGCCCCAGGGGAAACTTGGGTCTCCCGGGTTCTCCCATTGCCTCATTCTCCAAGCCCCTCTGAGCTGCCTAGGCCTGGGACAACCAGCTAAGCCCCATCTGTGGAGTCTCCCTGGCTCGGAGACAGAGCCACCCCAGCCTGTATTCCCTCCCCCGCCCCCCGACTCCCAAGCTGTCCCTAGAGTCAGCCTCTGGCCTGCTTGCCTGTTTCTGGGGACTTGGGTAGCCCTGTGCCCTGACAGAGCTTCCATGCCACCCTCCAGGTGTGTGTCCAGTACATGAAGGACACCAACATGCTGTTCCTGGGTGGCCTCATGGTGGCTGTGGCTGTGGAGCACTGGAACCTGCACAAGAGGATCGCCCTTCGGACGCTCCTCTGGGTGGGGGCCAAGCCTGCACAGTAATGACATCTCTCTCTCTCGCCACGGGGCTCTGCAGGGGAGGGGAGAGTAGCACAGACCAGGCTGGCTCCCGGTGGGGGGGAGCGTGTTAGATGATACAGTCTTTGCTGGGGAGACCAGATGCGTGAAAGGTGGTGGCAGCATGTGAGGAGCAGCAGTAGGTAAGGGCTCTCTGAACCCAGAGGGGACAGGTCAGCAAGAGTCCTTGCAGGTTTGGAAGGCTTCCTGGGGGAGGCAGCTGCAGGACTCCTCAGGGAGCAAGTTGGTTGGAGGCTGGATCAAGCCGTGCCTGAAGGGGATTTGTGGGAAAAGCAGGCCAGAGGTAGCATAACTCTCCAGCTCAGAAGAAGCAAGGTTCTCTCTCCAATACTGGGATGTCCACTCCCTCTGCAAAGCAGCTTCTCACTCATCTTCCCCCATATCACCCAGTACTCGGCTTCTCCTCCCTTCTCCAAGTCGGCACACCGGCTGTTTCCAGCCAACCCCTCGGGTCGATGCAAATTAGGACATTGAGTGTCTACAACCCCAGTCATGATCCTGGGGGCTTATTTATCACCTCATTTAATCCTCACCAAACTCTGAGAGCCGAGTGTCGTTCTCACCACACACATTCTGTAGGTGAATTCAAGACAGAGGGGGTGAAGTGAATTGCTGATGGTCACATAGGGATTAGACAGCCAGCGTCTCTGATAAGGCCTGTGTCCCCTCTAATCGGGAACTCAGGGGACATCTTTCATTTGAGGCAATGTGTTCCCTAAAGGATGGTGTGTCCCTAGCCCAGCCCTTGGCAGGCAGCAGCTGGTCATTTCACAGTAAATTCCTCCCAGGTTGTCTGTGTGTCAGGGACTGTGCCCACCGTCCCAGTGACTATACCTGGGGCTTCCTGATGTTGCGGCTCTGTGATCTCTGTTATCTTTCATGGAATTGATCCCCTCTAGTGACTGGCTCATAAGGTCAAATCAAAAGCCATTGCATTTTCTGGAGCTCAAACTCCTGGCCTCAAGGGATCCTCCCACTTCAGCCTCCCAAAGTGCTAGGATTGCAGGTGGGAGCCACCATGCTGGCCACGCCATTGTATTTTCCAGAAATGTGAGATCTCAGGAATGTAGACCTCAGAGCCTTCAGAATTCCTGTTCCCAGCTCCTCTGAGTGGCCAGCTTTTCTCCAACAGCAGGTGGGAGGCCCTGACAGCAGGTGTCATTCTGTTGTGTGCTAAAGAGCTTTTGCTCATCAATCCAAGGATTGAACACATGCTTCTCTGCCCCTCCCTGTGGCCTGGCTCTTCCTGTGAGCTTGGCTTCCAGCTGTCCATGGCACTGCCTGTTCTGGGGGCGACCTGTATGTGAGGCTCCCTTGGTGCCTTAAAGCATCATGTAGAAGCCATGGCCCTTCTAAGACAACCCACATCCACGCAAACTCTCAGCCTCCTCCTAACCTGGGTTCTGGCCTTTGTTTCTATGGGTCCGTGACCTCAACTTGTATGGACACCAGCCTGAGCCCTGGTGCAGTGCAGCCATTGGGTCCCTTATTCAGGGAGGCAAATTAGCATCTCCGAGGAGGAGCCTGACTGCAGAAGGATATACCGACCAAGAGCGCCCATGCTCCTTCTGTCCCTGGCCTTGTACAGCTGGGGTGTGTGGAGCCAAGGATAAGAGTCAGGCCTAAGGAGAGAGCAGACATGGAAACAGGTGTCTTGAGTCCAGCACAGTGATGAGTGTAGGAGGCAGGATGGAGAAGGGTGTGGCCAGCCCTACCTGGTACACACTGCGAGGGAGGCCCCAGAGCAGGGACATGTCTGAGCAGGCTGCGAAGGACCAGGAGGAGTTTTCCAGGCAGATGGCAGACGAGGGAGCAGGGCTTAGAAGCAAAGGGAACGTATTTTCTGAACACTGTCTGTTGGAGTGGGGGCCAGAGTAGAGGGGGGCAATGTGCGTGAGTGGAGAGAAGTGGGGGGGGGCGGGGCAAGAAGAAGGCTAAATGCTCCCAAGCTCCCTCCCCAGCTGTCCCTACCCCTGCAGGCTGACTGGGCTTAGCCCCTCTGAACTTTTCAGGAGCATCTTCCAGCTGGAAGTGGAAGCTGGAGCTATCTGCACATAGGGTCACTCCAGGTCACCCCAGGTCATACATACTAGGGTAAACTGCATATTGAGTTGGCACCATCTGGATGCCCTTGCTTCTCCTGCTAGACGGGGAGCTCTTTAGAACTGTGACTGGGTCCAGGGCTTCTTGGTGGCCCCAGCAGCCAGCAGAGTAGACATTAGCAATGTGCGTGGGAGAGAGGTAGGAGGAAGGGACGAAGGAGGGAAGGAGAGAGAGAAGGGAAGTAGGAGGTATGGAAGCACCCAGACTCTAATCCCCTGTTAGAATACCCAGTCTCGAATTGGCTTCTGCATCTCCCTGCTGCTCCTTGGGGGTGCAGGGCTGTGGGGGACTCTCCGGCTTCCCTCCCTCCCCCTCTGCAGGCTGATGCTGGGCTTCATGGGCGTCACGGCCTTCCTGTCCATGTGGATCAGCAACACGGCCACCACAGCCATGATGGTGCCCATCGTGGAGGCCATGCTGCAGCAGATGGAAGCCAGCAGCACAGCCACCGAGGCCGGCCTAGGGGCACTGGAGCTAGTGGAAAAGGGCAAGGCCAGTGAGTTGCCAGGTGAGCCCCCAGCCTGGGCACTGCCAGGGCCATGATGGCAGATTTCCCCTCTGTTGCCAAGTCCTCCTCCCTCCCTGCTTCCTGGAGCCCTGCTTTAAACATGCATAGGGGAAAAAATTAGATAGCACAGTTTTTATAAGTTTTAGGAATGGGATTATGGCATAAAAGTTAGATCCTTTGACAGAGCTTAGAACAAAGTCCCACCCTTGGTTCCCGCTAGACTGTGTTCATTGATTATTTATTTGGGCATCTTTTGAGCACCTACTGGCCAGGTCTCAGGGCTACAGAGAGGAACTAGGCACACCCCTACTGCAGACTCTCACAGAGCTCAGTGGGGCAGCAGAAATAAGCCCCTCAAACAAACCATCTGACTTGGGGGTGCCATAAGCCCGAATGAAGGAACTTGGAGAAGGGAGAGACCTTGCCAGGAGGGGAGAGCATTTGAGGTGGATGTGGACTCCCCCCAGATGGAGGGAGTAGCTTGAGCAACAGCAGGGAGGCAGGAGAGGGGTGTGCATCTTCACTTGCATTGACAAAGCCTTGAGGAGCCCTGGGGAAGCTGTGGGAAGTGACTGGGAAGGCAGAGGGGACGGACTTTGGGCTGGAGGCTGAGGAGTGCACGAGAAGGGATCTGGCGGGGCTGGGATGTCCCAGTCCTCAGGTTAGCGGCAGGTTAGGAGCTGGGGCTGGAGCTGGGCGGGCAACCCCCCATGACTGGCTCCGCTAACAACAGCACTGTGCCCACTGCAGGGAACCAGGTGATATTTGAAGGCCCCGTCTTGGGGCAGCAGGAAGACCGCGACAGGAAGAACATGTGCAAGGCCATGACCCTGTGTGTGTGCTATGCCGCCAGCATAGGGGGTACAGCCACCCTGACCGGGACGGGACCCAACGTGGTGCTCCTGGGCCAGATAAGCGAGTGAGTCACTGGCCATACCTTCTGGGGACAACAGAGTGGGCCCCAGGGCTAGAGGGACCTACCCCACGCCTCTTCCCTCCTCAGCTGGGCCCTGGAGCTGGGGACAGCCAGGCCTGGTCTGGGAGTCTGGAGGGTGGCAAAATATGTCCCCATCCAACCTCTGTGTCCCTGCCTCCCTGCACCTACTCAGAAGCTCTCGGAGGGAATGGGAAGCTGACACCAGGGGAGCTAACATTAGCTTTCTGCCCTGGGCTCAGGGATTCAGCTCAGAGAAGGAATGTGGCTTGAACTCTGAGCTAAAATCACAGGGGATGACGGCGCAGTCCCAGATGCCGGGTCTTTGGTAAAACTTACAGAAAATAGACACATCTGAAAGTCACCCTCCCTTTGGCTCACCGACTTTGGTTGTTAATGGTGCTGATCCCACGATATTGGGGTATGCAGATGTGCTGCTCATTGCCTTGCCGTTTCGTTCATGACAGCCCCACTGATTGCCCTTGGGGTGACAGGTCCTCTGGCGAGGCCCAGGTGAACCACGGGGGAGGTTTGGAACTTTCCAGCCTTGGCCACAAAGGGACAGAGGCCACGAGGACCCCATTTCTGTGCCTGGGTAGGGCTGGGATTCCAAAAGGGGGAGAAGCCTGGGCCCTGCCCCTGGGATACTGTGGTCTGCTGAGGGCAGCAGAGGCCTGGGGAGCTCCAGGGGGGTCTGGTGCATAAATGCATTAATTGAGGTGTGTACAAATTGCAGTGGCAGGAACAAAACTAAGGCGCTGCCCATGCTGTGCTGACAAGAGCCCTGGACAGGGGTGGGAGTGCACCTGGCACAGGAGCTGGGAGGAGAAAGCACAGGTCTGGAGCCCAGCTGAGCAGACGCTTGAGCTTCACAACCAGACTGTTTTGATCCTGGAAGTGTTTTCTATAATGATATACTTAGGGTTCTTCCTTACCTTTCTTTGGGAAGAGCAGCCTGTCCGGGCTAAGTGGGGAAAACTCTGTGTCTGCTTTGACACCGTGGAGCTAAAGGAGGCAGCCCTGGGGGCTAGCAGAGGCCCAGGGATGGGAGAGGAGCCTCAGGCGGAAGAGACCTTTCTCCAGCCCCCAGCCTGGGAAGCTTTTGAGATTTGCTTCACTAAGGGGGCCCTTCCCTTGCAGAAACCCACAGGGTGAGGGTTCTGAGGCACCGTGGACCTCCTGAAGGTGTCAGCCACATTATGTGCATGTGTGTGTACAAAGGTGTATTTTCCTGGGGGGATGGGCCATACCTTCCATGAGATTCTTAGCAGAAAGGTTGCCTGGCCATTCCTCAGCCTTGTCTTGTGCTGTGGCCATGTTCTGGATCCCCCCATTGATTGGGGGGTAATACCTGGCAGGGGACATGGGTGGCTGGATCTGGGAAGACGTGGCCCCCACACGGCCCACCTCTCAGGGCCCAACTGCTGCTCTGCCCCCATGCGCAGGGCTGGTCCGCCCTGCACAGCTCCGTGTCTGAGCTGCAGCGTGGACCAGTGTCTCTTCTTCCAGGTTGTTTCCTGACAGTAAAGACCTCGTGAACTTCGCCTCTTGGTTCGGGTTTGCCTTCCCCAACATGCTGATCATGCTGCTGCTCGCCTGGCTGTGGCTCCAGTGTGTTTATATGAGATTCAGGTAAGTCTGAGCTGCTCCCAGAACAGAGAGTCTAATTATGCCACGAGCCTGCAGAAAACCCTCAGACTCAGTAGGCGAGTCTGCAGAGTTCTTTGTGTCTGGCCAGCCCCACCTCTCTCTAGTCTGCCCTCCTGCTCTGACCACCCCAGGTGCCCGCTGTGCCTCTGCCATGCTGTTCCCTCTTGCTGGAATGCCATTTCCTACCTTCCTGCCTTCCTACTTCCTCAGCCTTCAAGGCCAGTTTAAATGCTGCCTCTCCTACTTTCCCCCATCCCATTCCGACTCTGTGCTGCCCCTGGACATGTCACAGTCCTGTCCCATGGCACCTGCATTCATGTTCCAGTGCCACCCCTTCCCTGACAGTGACTGCCTCCAGGGCCTCTCTGACCCCAGACTTGGCACAGCTCCCAGCCCAGGGAGGGAGAGCCAGGTGGGTTAAAGCAGTTAAAGAGTACCTTGTCCCCATGTGCCAAATCCATACTGCTGGACAAACTTCCACTTGTCTACACGGGTCCATTAGGCCAGGTCACAGCAAACCTGCTGACATTCAAAGCAATCCAAACCCAGACCATTACCAAATGCCTGTGATGTTCCTAGCAGCGTGCAGGTCCTGGAAAATTTACCTTCCTGTTCCCAGCACAGTGACGAGGACATCAAGAGTCACCCTGAACGGCCGCCAGACTTTGGTCAGAAATCATGATGTGTGGCTGACAAATACATTCAAAAAGTTGTTATTTTAAAAGACACAGATTTCTCTGTGGTGCAAAGGTGATTGTGTCACACCGAGACAGAACGTGCTTAGCTCTGAGCTAAGTGGGTCTGCTTGGCCTCCATTCACAGGGAGCCCGAGCCAAGGAAAAACAGGGGAGTATGTGACCAGAGGGGAGAGACTGCAGAGCTGAGATGCAAAAGCATCCATGGAAACCTGTGATTTAATGGGGAAAATGGAGCATTTTTCTAAGTTTTCTTCTGAAGGAGGAATTGTTTTGAAAACTGCTGTTAAAAAATTGCTGTACACATCCAAAATGGTCATAATAATGATAGTAATAGTAGCAGGCATCTCTGATACCCCACCCTACTCTGCCCATGTACAGGCCCCTTGTGAAGGGTTAGCTGCTCCCACGGCTGTTTGTCTGCGCAGCGTGGCTTGGAGAGCAGCCCTCTCTGCCTTGCTGCTTGAATCTGTGCCAGGACCAAAGTCCTGCTTGTTTGCTCATGTCTGTCCAGCAGGCCAGTCAGGAGCTGGCCCTGAACCTTCTGTAGGTGGGCATCTGAGTCTCCCCATGGGGCAATGGAAATGACAGTGACCAACATTTGTTGAGTGCTTGTTATGTGTCAGACACTATTTTCAGCACTCTACGTATATGAACTTCATTCATCTTCACAACAACCTGTGAGGTAGATACTAGTATTATTATTCCCAATTTAGAGATAAAGCCATTGAGGCGTAGAGAGGTTAAATGGCCTACACAGGCTTCCATAACTTGGATGTAGTAGGACTGAGATTTGCACCCAGGAAGTTTGGCTTCCACTACCTTACATCCTCTCTTGGGGAGGCGAAGGGTTGCTGCCTGGGTGGCCTCCAAATTAGGCATGACCAGGTGTCAGGAGCACCAGCGGGGGCCTGAGGACTACCCTAGAACCTTAAGGCCTCCTGAGCAAGAGGAGGGAGCTGGCCCAGCACTGACACCAGAAGGGCACTATCAGCCTCCCGTCTGGCTGGAGGTGGATGCCAGGCCCCTGGGAAATCACAGCCGAGAACCTGAAGCTGCAATTTGCCCAGCCTGGCACGGCCTCCATCAGCTCTCCTTGACCGGCAGGGGACCTGGACAGTGTCTGCTGCATTAGGACTCCGGAGCCTGCTCATGGTGGGGGTGTGTGGCTACAGTCTAGTCCCACCCCTTCCTGATAGGGGTGGCTCATAGGAGCCTCGTTTTGGTCCCAGATCTGGAAGGCAGAGGACAGCTTTTATGTTCAGTTTGAAAGTTGGAAAGAATGGTCCGGCCCAGGCCACATCCTGTCATATACCAGGACCTGGTGATCCCTGCCTGCCTCCGTGGCCTCTTGGAGTGCCTCACCTGAGGCCGGGAGCTACCTGTCTCAGCTGCAGGAAGCATCTCTACTATCACATCTTGCTGAATTGAGTTCTCATCTAGACAACTGTGGAGAACAACATCAAGGTGTTGGCCTCATGCTTAATTTACAAAAACTGTACCTTACTGAGTTCATGGGCAGCCTCCTGGGCTTTATCTAGCCAAGGGGGCCACAGACCTCCCCCGACCCCCGGACCACCAACAACTATGCAGGACATTATTACTGGCTTACACCTGACTGTCCCAACCAGGCTAACCCCCTGCAATAGGGATGGGGGATCTTCTGGACCCCTGCCATGGTAGAGGCATTTGGGGACTCAAGAATCCTGACCCTCCTTGGCTCTGCAGTATCTTCAGTCCAAGTTCACCAGAGTGTATCATAGTGAAGGTCATTCTGCTACAGAAGGACACTGTGGTCCCCACCCCAACCCCAGGGCTCTCACAGGCCAACTGGATCCATATGCCTGAATCTCACGCCAGCCTGGAAGTCACCAGATGAAATTAAGCCCGGGATGGGAGGGAAACTGCTTAGTGCAAGACGGTCTTGAAGGCTTGGTGGCACCACTGTCAAGGATCAGTGTCAGACGACTGCATATTCCATGCAGCTCCAGAGTCTGCAGCCACTGTGCTGTCTGGACGTGTCACCAGCACCAAAGGCTGGCTTGGGCTCCTTATAACCCCTGCTGGGCAACTGGGAATATCACTGTCTCCCTTTATCCTGGAAACCTGAAGCCCCAAGCCCCAGCCCCAGCCCCAGTGTCTCTAGGATGACAGTGGCAGCAGATTGGTGCTTGGTAGAGCACAGACTTTACCAATCCAAGGCCATGAAAGCAAAAAGGCTCCCTCCCACACCGGCAGGGCTGTCCCCACAATCAATGATCTAGAGCTGCAGTCTCCAATCCCCGGCCTGTGGACCGGTACTGATCTGTGGCCTGTTAGGAACCGGGCTGCACAGCAGGAGGTGAGCAGAGGGCGAGTGTGTGAAGCTTTGTCTGTATTTACAGCAGCTCCCCATCACTCGCCATCTCCAGTACGTGGAAAAGTAGTCTTCCATGAAGCTGGTCCCTGGTGCCAAAAAAGTGAGGGACCGTTGCTCTAGAGGGTGTCCCTTGGGACATACAGCCTTGCCCTTGTCCAGCAGGGAGATCCTGGCCAGCTGTACAGACCTGAGATCCCATCACTGCACCTCCTTTCCCACCCCTGAACACCCTAAGAAGCTGTGTCCTGATATCCCCATGTCCCCGTGCCCCAGGCCATGCCACTACCACCGGCCTGACTCTCACACTCTCAAAAGCAGTTCACGTCCAGCTCTGGCTCCAGGAATCAGCACCTCTTCCATCAACCTCTGCCTTCCTTTGTCTTAGGGCCCCAGGATGTACTCTCACAAGGGAAGGCTCTCCGGGGCAATGTTCATGGCCTGGCCCACCCTTCAGACTAACAGTGGCTGGAACAGGAAAGCACGAATGGAATCCTCAGAGAATATCTCGGGGCCCGCATGCCATGCACCAGTGGCCTGGTTACCCCTCCCCACAGCCAAGCTACCCTCTACACCCTCCTCCTTCCTGCCCCCTCATGCCAGCACCACCCTAGAGGAGGCCCTGCAGGCACTCTGGGCAATGGGCATCGTCCCTAGGGGGCCCATCCAAGAGCAGAGCCTGGGCTGGCTTCCTTCTTGTCCCAGCCATGCCTGCTGCTAACCCCAGGGCCTCCTGAATCCCTAATCCTATACCTCCAGCTCCTGGGAACACAAGGACCCATCCTGCTTCTGACTGGCCCAGGCACATCCCAGCACCATCCAAGGCAGCTCCAGACCGAGGGGGAAGGAGGAAGACTTGGGGAGCATGAGAGGGAGCCCTGGTCCCATTTGAGTAGGCTCCAGACCTTCTTATGGCCTTCCCCCAGGTGACCCTGGAGCAGCTGGTCTCCAGGTGACTGGGCACCTGCCAAGACTCTGCAGCCTCTCAACAGACACTTTTTCCCACTATGTCCTGGGAGGTGGGGCAGGCAGACGAAGGAAGAGGAGGAGGAAAGAGGGAGGAAGGGACCTGCTGCAGGCGAGAGGCAGCACCATGTGTCTTTCTGGCACGTTCTGCCGTGCAACATTCAGGCTCTGTCCGACCAGCACCTGAGCCAACCAACCTACCCTGCTGTTCTTCTCTCACCTTTGCATTCTCTAGTTTTAAAAAATCCTGGTGCTGCAAGCTGGAGCAGGGCAACGAGAAGGCTGCCTGTGAGGTGCTGCAGGAGGAGTACAGGAAGCTGGGGCCCATCTCCTTCGCAGAGGTCAACGTCCTGATCTGTTTCCTCCTGCTGGTCGTCCTGTGGTTCTCCCGAGACCCTGGCTTCATGCCCGGCTGGCTGTCTGTCGCCTGGGTGGAGGGCGAGACGGAGTAAGTCTTTTGTTTGGTAGAATCCTCTGGCTTAATACACTGAGCCTAAATGCTGCTGTTCTCGGCTATGGGCCGCTAGAGGAATGTCCGGGGCTAGGCACCGTGCTTGGCCGAGAAGCTTCTCCTTGGCTCTGGAGTTGGGTTTCAGAGAGCACGCTGTTGGCTTCATGACACATTTTTTTTTTTTCCTGACAGGTCTTCATGGTAAGACTGCAGGTGTGTTTTCATGGCACCCTCTCCTTCCCCAACAGGTTGAACAGAAGTTATCTGGCCAGGCAGGATGGCCAGAGCCGTGATAAAGATTTGCTAGGAGTAGGGCTCCTAGAGCTCTGGTTCCCCAACCTCTGCTCTGCCATCTTTCCTCTCTTATCTTTCTTCAGATCCAGTTGAGTCCCTCGCGTGATATGCATCTGGGGGTCCAGAAGCTTAGAGAGAAACTTGGCAAAAGGGGGTATATGTAGTTTCCCTCCTGGCTAGGATGCTGTCAGAATGGAAGTAAGGTTGAGAAACAGGTATTTTCTAGAAACGACAGATGATGTGGGTGGGAGATGCTGCCCGTGACTGGCTATTCCATTTTGAGAGTCTGATTGGGTCAGCACCAAAGTCCTTGCGCTCACCCTAGTGAACCCAGAGTCCTAGAGAATCTGGCTGAGAAAGGGTCATGAAGTTCACCTGTGGAGCAGCGCAAGCCAGGAGGGTAGGCTGCTCAGGGTCACCCAAAGTTGGTGGCCAGGGGTGTGGGCGTCTTGGTTTCCAGGCTGGATTTTGTCTACCACACCACTCTTGATATTGGCTTTGGGGGCTCCAGTTTTCATACCCAGTTGGGCTTGTTTTTTCACGCAGGAGCATTTAGATACTAAACTGCCAGAGTTAGCACAGGTTTGCTGAATGACTGTCTCTGCAGCAGTGGAGCTGGGCTGAAGACATGTGTGTTCTTCCCCACCTAGGTACGTCTCTGATGCCACTGTGGCCATCTTTGTGGCCACTTTGCTGTTCATTGTGCCTTCCCAGAAGCCCAAGTTCAATTTCTGCAGCCAGACTGAGGAAGGTAAGGCTTCTCCCAGTCATCGGGATTGGGGCCCTGGAAGCAAAGTTTCTCCGTGGGACTCCCCAGGCCCATGAGGGAGAAAACCCCCTCCTGTCGAAGAGAACTGGCTACCTTACAACAGTCTGGGAGACAATGGTTTTCGAGCCAATGGTGGTATTCTATAGTGCAAAATCTCTTCTCTTTTGCTTTTTAAACTTTGAAATCTTATTTATATTACAACAGGAACAGAAAATATTTCAAATTTCCCATAATGCTGTCAGTTTTTTTAATTTTCTCTCTTCCTCCCTGTCTTTGTTAATATGCATATATATTACATGGTTATAATCAAAACACACACAGTTTGGATCCTATTTCTTTGTTGTTTTGGTTTTTGGTTTTGGCTTCAGATTATACTATAAACATTTCCTACTATTGCTACAGTCTTCAAATATCTTTTCTCCAATAATGGCACTATATTGCACTGAGGAGCTATAGCCATGTTCCTGTTATGACACATTTTGGCTGTTTTGCATTTTTCACTATTATCAATTAATGTTTTCTCATACATAGCTTTTCTTTTGAGGGTATTTCTTCTCAGGGTAAATTTCTAGGAGTGATATTGCTGGGGTAAAAGAATGTAAATGTCTTAATGGCTCCTAAACTGTATGGCCAAATAGCTTTTCAAAAAGGTTGTACCAATTTATAATGCTACCAGCAGCGTGTGCAATAGTTTTACCATATCCTCACCAGCAATGGGTATGAAAATTATTGTAAACTTTAGCTAGTTTACGGGTATGAGATGGTACCTCACTGTTCTTATTGGCTTTGTGTCTTCTTGTTTTCTGATGCTGCTCTGGTGTGTGTGTGTGTGTGTGTGTGTGTGTGTGTGTGTGTGTGTATGTGCGCGTGTGTTTATTTTTTCTTCTCAGAAAGGAAAGCTCCATTTTATCCCCCTGCACTGCTGAATTGGAAGGTGACCCAGGAGAAGGTGCCCTGGGGCATTGTGCTGCTGCTCGGGGGCGGATTTGCTGTGGCTAAAGGATGTGAGGTAACCTCTCCCGCCATAGGCTGCCTGAGGCCCCCTTCTCCCACCAAGAGGGTGGCCAAAGAGCTCCAATGCTGCATCCCTGGGCTTGTGTGTTTCTGTGTCTGTCTCCTCCATATAACTGCATATTCCTTGAGGACAGCGACTCTGTCTTGTCATCTGGGAACCCTGCACCAGGAGTAGGTGCTGGAAGAGAGAAAGTACTCTGATTGAATGAGTGACCCTGGTTAGCCAAGAGAGGCAGAGTACACAGCTAGGTTCCCTTTGGGCTTTGCTGATAATGATCTCTGCTTTGATTTATTCTAGGGAAATCTTTCTCTCAATGTATTGTCAATATTTTTGCTACTACTTTTGGTCTCCTACTTCCTGAACTCCTTTGTTGACATGGTAGTTATTTCGAAATCTTTCTCTAGCTAAATATGCAGCAGCACAGGAGGAGAGGAACAGCCAAAAAATAGAACATTCTCTACCTGCCTTCTTCCCTCCTGTGGAAGAAATGAGCCAGATGGAGGGATAAGCCAGCTTGGTGCTACTGTCTTCCAACCAACTATCCATCCTCCCACCCACCCAGGAATGTAATAGACTTGTTACTGTTTCCTCAATACCTAGGACAGAGCCTGGTGGATAGTGGGTGCAAATTTTTTTCCTTTCTTTTCTTTTTTTTTGGAGACAGAGTCTTGCTCTGTCACCTAGGCCAGAGTGCAGTGGTGTCAGCCTAGCTCACAGCACAGCAACCTCAAACTCCTGGGCTCCAATGATCCTCCTGCCTCAGCCTCTTGGGTAGCTGAGACTATAGGCACATGCCACCACACCCAGATACTTTTTCTATTCTTTATAGAGATAGGCTTTGCTCAGGCTGGTCTCGAACTCCTGGCCTCAAGTGATCCTCCTGCCTCAGCCTCCTGGAATGCTAGGATTACAGGCATAAGCCACAGCCTTTTACCCCAGCACAAATTTTTTTTTTTTTTGAGACAGAGTCTCACTCTGTTGCCTGGGCTAGAGTGCCGTGGCATCAGCCTAGCTCACAGCAACCTCAACTCCTGGGCTCAGACGATCCTCCTGCCTCAGCCTCCTGAGTAGCTGGGACTACAGGCATGCACCACCATGCCTGGCTAATTTTTTCTATATATTTTTAGTTGGCCAATTAATTTGTTTCTATTTTTGGTAGAGATGGGGTCTCGCTCTTGCTCAGGCTGGTTTCGAACTCCTGAGCTCAAACGATCCTGCCGCTTCGGCCTCCCAGAGTGCTAGGATTACAGGCGTGAGCCATCACGCCCAGCCACAAAATATTTTTTGAATGAGCAAATCCATCCATCCGGTGATCTCTCCATCCATCCATCCATCCGTCCATCCCACATTCCTAGTATGTCCCTAGTATTAGGCCAGGCACAGAGATTACAGAGGAGTTTGGGACATGGTCCTTGTTCTTGAGGATTTCACAGATTAAGGAGGAGCACTTATCTGGAAGAACATTTCAGGAAATGACCCACAAGCTAGGGAAAAGGCAGGAGGCATCTAGCTTGGGAGCAGGAGAAGATGAGGCTGGTAAGGCTAGCAGAAGCCACTTCTCTGAGGGCCTTGAATTCATGATAGCGGGTGTGGACTGATTGCGAAGGCGGTGGAAGCCACTGAAGTGCTGAGGCTGGGGAGTGACGTGGCAGGTCTGCACATGAGAAAAATCACTCTGCTGTCTGGGCAAGCAGGGGTTGGAGGAGAACCAATTCAGGCTCTGTGGTGTGTACCTAACTCAGTCTTGGAACCGTGGACTCCAGGGAATGTTCTCTCCGTGACATTTCCTGCTCCTTTGGCTCCCAAGACACTACTTGCTCCTGTTTTCCTTCTAACTTTGAAAGTTCCTGCTCAGTTTCTGTTGCTGACATTTCCTCGGTTCTGCCTTAAATAGGAGTGTTCTTCAAGGCTCTGTCCTTGGCCTCTTGTCTGTTACTTTTCATTCTCTCCCTGGGCAATCTCTTCTCAGCTCAAAGCTCCAAATCTAAATCCCCAATTTCTGGCCCAAATCTTCTGAGCTTCAAACCCTGTGAGGACTGAGAGGAGAAGAATGTGAGATGTTTTGGGTGACTTGGTAGCTGATGGGGTACAAGGAACAAGGGGGACAGAGACCCACAGGATGACTCCAGCCCTCTGGTTTGCCCAAACTGGGGAGCCCAGAGGGAGAAGAAGATTGTGGGCTAAAGAGGATGAATTCAAGTTGGGGCATGTTGAGTCTGTTGTGTTCATGGGACATCTGGGTGGAAATATCTGGAAGGCACATGAGTGTTTAAATCCAGATAGTAGAACAGCTAGGCTGGAAAAACAGATTTAGGAGGCAGCAGAGTGAGGATGGAGATTATGGTCGTGGGGATGGATGAGATCACCTATGTAAGGGTGCAGAGTGAGAGAGAGTGGAGGAGGGGCCAAGCACCCCCAGCCCTGGAGGCGCTGTGAGCCAGGAGCCCTGAGGTGACTACCCTCCTGGTGCTTCCCAGGCCTCGGGGCTGTCCGAGTGGATGGGGAAGCAGATGGAGCCCTTGCAAGCCGTGTCCCCAGCAGCCATCACCATCATCTCGTCCTTGCTTGTTGCTGTGTTCACTGAGTGCACAAGCAACGTGGCCACCACCACCCTGTTCCTGCCCATCTTTGCCTCCATGGTAAGTAACCCTGATGCCAGGGTGGGGGTGGCGGGTTGGGCCTCATTTCATAGGAAACTGTCAACATTTGACCATGTTCTGGGTCCCCAGAGAGGCGGTGAAATTGGGGGCAGAGCCCAACCAGGCTTTGTGGCCTGGGTCTGGCCCTGCCGTGGATCTGTGTCCCTGGCTGTCCCCCTCCTGAAGTCCTTGCTGCCTTGCCAGTTCCTCTTTGTATCCCCCACACTGACCAAAGCACCAGACGTGGACCAGGTGCTCCAAATTTATTTAACGAATCTGATTGGATTATTTTTTAAGCCCAAGGGGCAAGACGTGTCCCAAGGAAGAGTGGCCAGTGCCGTGGTCTTTGGGTTCACAGCACGGGGGTGCAGGACTGCAGAGCAGGGGGAGCACCAGGGCTGGGCCCCACCAGGGAGAGGCCTGGGGGGAGGTGGGGCTTGGGAATGGGCAGGCAAGGAGCAGGCGCTCTGCGAACACGGAGCAGCCCGGGGAAAGGAGCGCATGGCTGAGGACTCCGGGAGCCCTGCTGGATGAGCCCAGCGTGAGGGATCAGTGGTGGCTAAGGCCCTAGAGGTGGTTGGCGGTGGAGGGGCTGCTGAGTGCCAGGCTAACGTGTCCTGTTCTATGGGCAAGCATGTTTCTGAGTTGGGATTGAGAAGAAAGCAGAGCTTATAGGAAAATCGGTGGGAATCGTTTCTTGCATTTCCTTCTGTCATTCATCGCAAAGCAGTGCCAACCTCGGGGTGCTGTGGGAGAGCCCTGGGCTTGTAGTCAGAAGACCTGAGTTCAAGCTTTGGGATCCCCGAACATGTCTCGGAAGTTCCTTCCTCCTAGAGTTGCGCTGAGGGTCAAGTAAGATGGGAGCTATGAAAAGCCTCTGTGGACTGCAGAATGAGCATAGGCGAGGCCGCAGTTATTCTGGAGTCAGGAGACAGACTTACAAAGGGGTTGAACACGGGATGGAAGTTGGTAAATTTCCATTCGGCTGCCTGGATGTCCACGTGTATAAAAAGCAAAGCTATGTGGTTTCTTCCTTCCATTCCAAGCAAAGATGAAAGTGTTAAAAATAGCAGGGTGGCTTGTCTCCTCCTCCCCTAAACAGGGCGCCCTCAGCCGGATGCTGAGGAAGAGGAGTACCCTCTGACGCTGGGCATGCGTTGGTGGTGCCTCCCCTTCCCCAGCAGAGGCCCTGGCTTTGTCATCTTCAGCCCTAACCGGCAGCAGCAAGGGTCCCAACCAGACAAAGGCAGGCCTTAGCCTGAGAGGGTGGCCAGGCCCTTTGAAAACAAGTTTTTCTAGAACCAGAAGCCCAAGCAGGTTGTCCCCCAGCTACCTCCAAGGCCCTCATGCTACGGCCTCAGCACCCACCTGTGAGAAAGGGAAAGGTCGTGGTCACCAGCTGAGTTGCAGAGGAACGTGGGGTGCACACACCATAGGGTACCCAAAGCCAGGAATAGCCTGGGCCCCTCCTGGGACCTCTCAGTCACTCCCAGAGGGAGTGTAACTTGATGCAGCCTTTTCAGGGGGCTGTTTACCAGCAGGAAGTGGAACCTTAAACCTGCTCATACTCTTTGACTCAGCAATTTCATGTCTGGGAATATATCTTAGAAAATAATCAGAGATGCCTAGAAGCATATATTATGGTGATGGAAGACAGAATCGTTTATTATAAAAATATATCCATAGTAGTAGGGGGTTGGTGAAATAAATGATCGTATATCCAGGTAATGGATACTATCAGGCATTCAAAACCACAATTTTAAAGAGTAATAAAGTGGGAAGATGCTCATGGTATAATTTTTTTAAGTTGAACATGTAATACATATATATGCCTTAAAAATGTCTAATAATACAAAGAAGTGTATAGACCCTAATCCTCTAGCCTCCCTAGAGATGACTTCTGTTATTAATTTCTTAGGTATTTTTCTGGATATATCACACACACACACACACACACACACACACACACACACATTCTTTTTAAAGAAATGGTATCATTCTACGGTCCTATTACATACCTTAATTAAAAAAAATTAATCATAGGTCTTCGAGATCTTTCCATATTAGCACATAAAACCTACCCAATTCCTCACAGCTGCATGCTATCCCGTTGTCTATGTATAGCATACTGTATTTAACCATCCTGCTATCGACTGCCGTTGAGTCCGCTTCCTGTGTTTTGCTGTTACATTGTTGCCGTGAACATGTTTTCATACGTGTCTGCTGTTATGTGCATGTAAATCTGCATGATAAATGAATAATTTTGATAGATTTTACAAATTATATCATCCATTCATTCATTCAATAAATATGTAATGAGTGCCTACTCTCTGTTAGGTGCTATTAGATGTGGCTGAATTTTAAAATGGAGAATAAAAACGGTGGATACTGGGCAGGGCGCGGTGGCTCACACCTATAATCCTAGCACTCTGGGAGGCGGAGACAGGATGATCACTCAAGGTCAGGAGTTGGAGACCAGCCTGAGCAAGAGCGAGACCCCGTCCCTACTAAAAATAGAAAGAAATTATCTGGACAACTAAAAATATATATAGAAAAAATTAGCCGGGCATGGTGGCGCATGCCTGTAGTTCCAGCTACTCGGGAGGCTGAGGCAGAAGGATCGCTTGAGCCCAGGAGTTTGGGGTTGCCGTGAGCTAGGCTGATGCCACGGCAATCTAGCCGGAGTGACAGAGCCAGAATCTGTCTCAAAAAAAAAAAGAAGGTGGATACCAAATTCCATATGCAAAATAATCCCAAATGTGTATAACCACATACATCCATAGGTGACTGAGAGGACGTGCATCCTGCCCTCTCAGCTATAAAGCTGAGTGCAGTCTAAGTGCTCAGCACAGTCTCTGGCACATAGTAGGTGCTCAAGAAATGTATGTTGAATGAATTGAAGGAGTTCAGAATGGCCTCCTAGGGGAAGTGGCCTCTGGGCTCAGCCTTCAGTGTTCAGTAGAGCGATCAGCCAGAGAGACGTGGCAACAGGTAGAAGAGTCAGCAAGACAAAGGCACAGAGGTTCGAACCCACACGGTGCGCTCAGAATGCTTTTCAGAACCGTGGCCCTGGGAGCTTTTGTGTTCTGTACTGTGATGCTGCAGTGCTGTGTTTTTCCCCAGTCCCGATCCATTGGCCTCAACCCGCTGTACGTCATGCTGCCCTGTACCCTGAGTGCGTCCTTTGCCTTCATGTTGCCCGTGGCCACCCCACCGAACGCCATCGTGTTCACCTACGGACACCTGAAGGTTGCTGACATGGTAACACAGCTGTTTTCATTTACTCCTTTCAGACTCTAATGCTGTTCTTTGTCATAAGGGGTGCCCCATTTATGAACGTGTGAGTTTCAAAATGATGGCGTAGGATTGGACTGTCACAGAACATCCAGACCTATAGGTGTTATTTACGTTTATAATGCAGCTTTTCTCCTCTTTTGAAATGACCTCAAACTTCATAGACTGTCCTGTTCTCCCACCTGGAGGAGGCTGTGCAGGCACCAGGGGAGCCCCGGCTAAGCGCTGGGAAGGAGTAGGGGGGCTCACGTGGCTGAGGACGGACTTCACAAACTAGGAAGAACCCATGAGAGCAGTCAGGTGGGGCAGGTAGACTCGGGGGAAAGATTTGTAGAGGTGTCGGAAGACGTAGAAGCAAGGAGGGGTAGAGAGACCACTGCTTGGGAGTAGATAATGTCTTGGAAACAAATGCAGCCAAAGGAAGGAGTCTTTGTGCCCCACTTGGCTTTATCACCTCTGAGGGGAGGAGGAGGGCAGATGTCCAGCTCTGGGATGGGGTAGGGGCAAGTGTGTGAGCCTGGGAGGCAGAAATGAAGGTCACTACCTTGGACCAGTCAGGTGTTGGTTATCTCTGAGCGTCCGCTGGGTATCTTCAGGACTCCATGGAGCATTTTCTCAAAGAGGGTGGATCCCAGAAGACATGGATTGTCCCGTCACTACTCATGTCACCCCTGTGAGGTCATTTTCCAAATGCTAAGATGGGCATAGGGAAGCCATCTATCCTGCCTCCCTCCCGGGGTGCTTTGCGGACTGATGATGCTTGGTGGACAGGAAGCTGCTTTGTCTGGGGTGGGAGGAGCACAGAGTTTGCCTGGGACATCGAGGCCCAGCAAACTTTGTCCTCCTCTCTGAGAAGACGAGTTCCCAGCATGCCCTGCGCCCTTGTCCTGACAGCCCAGGAGACCTGAGGGCACTCACTCTGACCCTATTTTTCTTCCAGGTGAAAACAGGATTCGTGATGAATATAATTGGAATCTTCTGTGTGTTTCTGGCAGTCAACACCTGGGGACGGATCATATTTGACTTGAATCGTTTCCCTGACTGGGCTAACGTGACACACACTGAGACTTAGGAAGAGCCACAGACCACGTATGCAGCCTGCCCTCCTGAGGACTACCGAAACTTTCGGCACGCCTTGCACAGAGTTTTGGGAATCACACGCCAAAGTGACTCGATGATGCCCACACCCCACCAAGACCCAGCCAACGGGCCACCTCTTTTCTTCCTCCAAGCCCAGACACAGAGATGGGGATGTGTGGCCGGAGGGCAGGCTCAGAAATGAAGGGAGCCCTTCAAGAGGCTGCTGCTGGTCCCCATCTGTCCCAGGGCCCTGCCATCTTCTCTGGGATGGTGGGCAGCAGAAGGGCTGTGACACAGGCTCCTGTACTCACTCGGCCTCGAGCAGCCACCATGCCGGCCCCACACGGGGCTCTGGTTTTCACTTGCTTAGTCCTGGGTAGTTTAAATGGGAATCAGAGACCCAGGTTGGAAGCTGAGGAAACAAGCTACCACTGCTTTGCCTTTTCGGGTTCCCCTTGGGCCGCCTAAGGTCATCTCTGTCACTCTGAAGGGGACACCCCAGCCAGTGGCGGGATGCTGGTCTTGGGCAGCTCCCACTGCTGGAGTGAGAGTGGGAATCGGAGCTTCCTGGGGACGCTCAGAACTCCTTGTGCAGCCACCACCGAAGGATGAGGAGTTTGAGTTGCTAACTTCAAGACGACACGTGGCTTCCCTCCCGCAGCGCACTGCTGGCCAGCCTGCTCCCCTCCTCCCCTGCTCCACTCTAACTGCCAGTTTGGACTCCTGTCCCAGCTCTCCAGTGAGCTTCCGTCAACTCCTAGCTTCCCTGTGCCTGGGCCAACATTTGCTGTGATGCCCTGGCTAGGGCCCTCTGGCCTCCCCCTTCTCTCAGGGCAGGTCGGTGTGGCTCTTCTGCGACATGCTTTCCCTGCCTCTCTACACGGCGGGGTCACACTCCAAGTATGGGCAGTGATGGCACTTTGAGGGCCACAGTGGAGTTTCTAGGTCCTCGCTTGCCCACAGGCCCAAGGTAGACAGCTGCTGAGGTCCAGTAGCTGAGTCATTTCAGAGTTCATTTGTCACGCCAGAGCTTGAGCTCCTCTGGGAAAGCCCCCCCTTTGTGACTGGCCTTCACAGCAGGCCTGGTGGCACCAGAGCGTCACTGAGATGAGCAGGGCCCAGTGCTCCCTGAGCACACAGCCCCTGTCTGAGAGCGACCCGCCTGAAGTTACTGCGGCAGAGACCCCGGAGTGGGACAACGACTCCGGAGTGGCCGTGGGAACCCTCAGAACCCCCTGTGAGAGAGACATGAGAAACAACCACCCTCTCGCTCCAACCCCATTTTCCTTCCTTCTTCTGGTGCTGCTCTGGAAGAGGCAGTGGCAGACAGATGAGGCCTTTGGGTGGTGGTTTTCAGGGCAGGAGGAAGTATGGGGACCTAAGGAAGCCCCGTCAAGGACCAAGCGTCCATCTGGTTCCTCGGGTGGAATAATTCCTGACCACGCTGTCGAGATCATGCTCTCATTAAATGCTCCATCTCCCAGTGGAAAGTTCCACTGTGCCGACTCATCTCCGGTTTTCTCTCCTGTGTGTTGGGGTGCAGGGGGGAGGTAAATGAATGAGTAATTGCTTACTGCCCACCTCCTGAGTGCCAGGCCTTCCTGGACCTGGGAACCCACTAGTTATCTCATTCAGTCCTTGCAGCAGCCCTGTAAGATAGGCGGGTGTTACTGTCCTTGTTTGTCTTTCAAGAAAATTGAGGCTCGGAGAGGCCAAGTGAAGTGTCCTAAGTCATACAAGCGAGTGGCAGTTACGACTCCAACCCAGATCTTCTGACTCCTGCCCACCGCGCCTTCGTTTAGACATGAAGGGCCTTGGCCTTATAGGACTTGTAGGGAAAGGTGAATGGCCAAGAACAAGTCCACAAAGAGGTGCCGCCTGTTCAGGGAAGATCACCAAACATGAGTCTCTTTCTGTTGCCTCCTGCGATGGACTCAGGGCAGGCTTGAGTCACACAGGGGTGGTCTTTGCCTTAAGCAGCAAAGAGTTTGGTTGGGGAGGGCAGTAAGGGAAAGGAAACACTGACGGCTTCCTTCTTGCACATCCCTCCACCCCTGCCCTCCACACTGCTGCTGTTAACTGCTCTGCCTCACCGGACTGAGGGCTTTGGCTGCCCACTGGGTCTAGTACCAGAGGGTACTGGATCTGGCTGATCCAGAGCAGGCCACAGTAAGTGTGGTTGATAGATTAATGAGTGATCAGTGTGGTCAGTTGGGTGCATGCTTGGTGGTAGTGAGCAAGGTCAGTGAAGGTCATCCCAGGTGGACACTGAAGGATGAGTAGGATGGCCAGGCGTGATGGGGGAGGCTTTGGTGGGGTGGGTGGAGGACTCTGCCAGACAGCCTCTGGTTGAGGGCTGACCAAAAACTGGGTGGAGAGCTTCAGGAGAGCAGGACTCCCAGCTGCGGGGGCTGCTTCTAAACAACTTCTCTTAGAGTCAGTCAGCTGGGGTTGCACCAATGTTTATGGCCTGTGCCAATTAAGAATGCTTTTGACTGCAAATACGAGAAAACTCAGCGAACTATGGCTTAAACCATGAGGCCATTTGATGTTTACTTAACAGGAAGTCTGGAGGCAGGTGGTCACTGGCATTGGTTCAGCAGCTCATTTTGGCCACAAGGACTTGGGCTCCATAGTCCATTCGGCCATTTTCAGGGTATCACAGCTTTACCCCCATGCTTCACGCTTAGGCTCGTACACAGTCACGTTCCTTCAAGGCAGGAAGAAAGGAGGGTGGCGGTAGGGCCATGATGGTGCCTAACTGGATCTTTCCCTTTGATCAGGAAAATAAAAGCTTCCTCAGGGGCCCCAATCAGACTTCCCTTTATGTCTTACTGGCCAGAACTGAGTTGCAAGCTCACACTTAGACCAGTCAACGGCAAAGGGGAACTGGAATACCATGAGACCAATTAACGTTCATCTCTTAGGGTTGGGGAACTGGCCTATGTTTCCTGAAATCAGGAGATTTCTACCCAGCACAAAATATGGGCTCTGGGGAGAGAAACGGCAGGGGAGCTGTTGAGTGGGTGGTACGTGTCTGGCATGATCACTCCAGGAGACTTGAGTGGCTCCCTTTCCAGGAATTCAGTGGAAGCACGTCGCAAGCTAGGAAGAGAGTACATGGTTGTCCAGTCATGAGCTTCAGCAAAGCCACTTCTGAAAGGCCAGGCCTCCTCTGGGGCACCCAGTGGACTGAGAAGCTGGAGCCCAAGCCAGGGATGGAGCTCAGTCCTGACATCTAACACCAAACAAGTTATTCTACATTCTGCGCCTCAGTTCCCAGTGTGAAAGGGCTGGACTAGAGGGTCTCTAAGGGCTTCTCCCCAGAGTCATGGGTCCTCTCACCCCATCTGACCCTCCCCTGCTTGGGCCAGCCCCCACCACATCCCCCATGCTGTTCAGCCTGTAGCCTGTCCTGAGGGCCACTCCCTGCTCCCATCTGGGGTTTGGCCTCTTGCTGAAGGCTGCTGTCTCAGGCCTTTCTCCCACCCATATTTTGCCTCTTGCATTTCTCAGAGAGCTTCTACCCCAAACCCTCAAGTACTCTCTTTTTAGTTCCTAGATCACACTTTTAGGCCGAAGGTTAGCTGAACACATGATTCTGACCAAGACTGCACTTTTAACTCTTTTGCCAGGGACTTATGACTCCACAAAGAGTCATTACATTCCAAAGGTCAAGCCCCGCGACTCCTTATCCTCTGGTCCCTGGATTAGGACCTCCTGAGGGCAGGCCACAGGTCTCCATCTCCCTGGCTGAGAGTTTCCTCGGAGAAGAACCTGGGCCTCCCCATCTGGCAGAGCCAGTGAGCAGGGCATCTACCTGGGACAGGTAGAGGTCAGGGGAGGTCTTCTTTTCTCCTCACCATCTCTTTCCTACTAACAAAAATAATGGGTAGTGAGATTTTTGCTCTGGACGCCAAGCAGGATATCAGCTCACCAGCACAGAGTCCAATACTTGACATGAATAAGGATGTGCTTGGGTAAGACCCTTCATGGCACATTCTTGTTTGTGGAAATAAAGACCAAATGCTGGGTCGTCAGGTTAGAAACTATACCTGGCAGTCCTGTTCTTAGCTCAGAATCCTATTGTCAGGTACTCTCTGACCTAGTCCCACAGCCTCTTAAAACCCTTTTTCTTAAATCTCTTCACACTTAAAAAAAAAAGTTTCAAGATAAATCTTCCACATCATGGGATGGGCTTTTATATCATACAAATAGAAGTTTTTGTCATTTCAGGCAGAAATCTTTGTAATCAGATGTTCATTTTATTTTACGTAGTATCCTGCGCCAGGACGTGGCTACACTCCCTTCCTTGCCCCAGGAACATCTTCCAGATGCTTCCCTGACCTGCTTGTCCGAACGCCCACCCCCACCTGCAGAGCCACAGGCCACCCACGGCTGCCACTTGTGTCCTTGCTTCCAGGTATCAAGGGCAGAGAAATATTAAAGTTCAATCTCAGAACACCCTGTCATCCAATTGAGAAATTTTAACTAGTTTTTAATATAAAAAATTGATATGAATACAGTAAAAGAAATTCCAACAGCACAAAAAAAAATACCGAAACATGTCCCTCCCACCTCAGACTTTGAGTCTACAGACCCCTCCCAGAAAGGCATCCACTGTCAATAGTTTCTTACATATACTTCTAGAAATATGACATAGACACAGTATTATGTAATGGGATATATCCCCTTTATTACATACATATGGGAGCATATTATACACGTTTTCTGTCCTTGTTTCAACCCCCCCACACCTTGCATAACAATTTATTTGGAGATCATTCTATTTCAGGATGTATTAAGTTTAGCTGGGCTTTTTTTTTTTTCCCCACCCAATAATTAATTTTGTTTTTAAGTTGAGGTAAAATTAAATTTAGCTAATTGCACAGATCTTAAAGATACAATTCAATGATTTTGACAAATGTATACACCATGTAATCAGCACCCCAATTCCATCACCCTCCCCACTCCTTCCAGTAATCCAAATTTCCTATAGGCAGCCACATTGATTTCTGTCACCATAGATTGGTTTTGTCTCTTGAATTTCATATAAATGGAATTGTATGGGCGTACTCTCGTGCCCGATTTTAACAAAACACTTTTAAAATTCTTTCCTGTCGTTGTGTGCATCTGTTCATTCCTTTTATTGTTGTTGCTAAGCAGTGTTCATTGCACGAATATACCACAATTTGCCTATTCTCCTGTTGGTGGACATTTGGGCTGTTCCAATTTGGGGCTCTAATGAATAAAGCTGTTATAAACATCTCTGTACAAGTCTTGTTTGTGGGCATATGTTTTTGTTTCTCTTGGATGTGTGCCTGAGGGTGAGCCTCAGTCTTTTTTGGAGCTGCATAGTATTCCATTGTAATATGTACCGCAGAACAAACAAGTTCCCTAGTGACGGGCGTTTGGGTGTTTCCCGTGTGTTTGCTAATGCTGTGATAAACACGTCTGTACGTGCGTCTCTGTGTGCCTATGTGAGGAGAATACTTTCCTAGAATGTCACGCTCCATCAAAGGACATGTATTTAAATCTGGGACAGATACTGCCAAATCGATTTCCGAGAGGCTGTGCCAATATACATTTTCAAAAACTGTGCGTGACTTGCTCTCACAGACCCTTAGCAACTCTCTGTGTGATCACACTTCTCAGTCTTTGCTAACCTGATAGTCAAAAAGTGCTATCTCATGACTTCCAGTTGCATTTCTTTAAATTGTAATATGGAACCATTCTTTGTCCTGTTTATACTCGGTTTGTGTATCTTTTTCTGTGAACTCCTTGTCTTTTGCCCATTTTTCCAAGATTTTTTTAAAGGCTTTTTCTTATTCATTTGTAAGAGCTCTTTATGTATTAAGAAATTAGTCCTTTGTCATACAGATTTTTATAATACATATTAAGACCTGCTGAGGCTGGCTATTCTTCTTTTTCATTCTTTCCCTCTAGCTATTCTAACATATTTTTCCATAAGAATTTCTGAATTAGCTTTTTCAGTTCCAAAAAAATCTGGTTAGCATTTACCTCCCCAGCTCTCTCTCCTATTACTCTTCCCCTTGCCCACTCCAGGGGTTCCTGACCCCAGCACTGTTGACTTTTCGGATGGAACAATTCTTTGTTGTAAGGGGCTGCTCTGTGCACTGCAGGGTATCGACCAGCAACCTGGCTTCTACTAGTTGTGACAATGAAGACTGCCTCCAGAACTGGCCAGATATCCTCTAGAGGGCAAAGTGCCCAAGGCTGAGAACCGCTGACTCGCTCTGATCTGGTGCACCGGCCTCCCTGCTGTCCAGAGCATGCAAGGTCTCCCCCAGCTCCCTCGCTGCCTTCCATCTTTGCCCAAATGTTACTTCCAGCCTATTCGAAACAGGCTCCCCCGTCTGCCCCACACTCTCTGCACTGTCCTGGGCTTTTCTCTGTTGCATTTTTCATTTCCTGACATACTAAGTAATTTACTTCTTCACTTCTTTATTTTGCCTGTCTCTCCTCTGCTGTAAGAACGCAAGCCCCAGGAGGGCAGGGATTTTTGTCTGTTTTGTTCACTCCTGTATCCCCGCGCCCCCCCCCATGCCTTGAACACATCTGGCATACCATAGGTGCACAATAAATGCTGGATGAATGAATGCATCAGAATGGCAGGTGAAAAATAATATCTTTACCATACGGAATCATCCCACAGAAGAACATAGTGATGTTCCTTATATTAAAGTTTTCTTTCATATCCTCCTGTGAAATTTTAAGTTTTTTTTATAAATAAGACATTTTGCTTTTTTTTTTTTTTGTAGTTCCAAGTGCCCAGCCCGTTTTTTATTTTTCCTGTTAGTGGACTTGGGAATCTAAACTGCCTGATGCATGGGGGTGGGGATGGGATGTCACCAGGAGGCCAGGCCCTCTTGACTTCCCTGTGTGACTGAGGCCTGCGGTGGTGTCTGGAGGTCCCTCCCCATTTCTCTTCCCTGGTGTTCTGCCTTGAGTTCTTCACGCGCAGCCTCTTGGGAGAACCTCCACCTTAGCTGACAGTGCTGCCTGAAGGTCCACCTCTGTCCTTCTCCCCAAGGGGGCTCCAGCCAAGGGACGTAGAAGAGGTGTTGCTCAGGATGATCCCTCTGGGTCCGTTTCTGGGAAGGGCTCCTCAGTCCCTCTGGGTTCCTGCCTGTAAGAAGAGGGATGATGGATGCCGGGGCAGAGATGGCCTGGCCATTCCTGGCCGGCTCCCTAGCCTACCGGAGGGTCCATGCCAGGTGACCCCTCACACCCCAGTGTTTTCCCCAGACGGTCCAGAGGGTAGGATGTTGGATGAGAGACCTTCCCTTGGTAGTCTCTGAGAGAACAGAGAAATGGCTCTCCTTCTCTTCCTCTGTTTCCCAACTCTTCCAGATGGGCCACTCCTATTCAGGCCCAAATCATGGGAGTGGTCGGGGGATCTGGGGGCACGGCCAGGCTCGGGCTTTCCCCTCTGGCTGAGGTTCCTGCTGTCAGATGGCACAATAATCCTCCCAAGGTTTGAGAGCACCCTCATGTCAGTCATGGCTGCGCCTCCCAGGGCTCTTTTTCTGCAGTGCCTGTGAGGATGCCCGCCAGGACCACAAGAGTCCCAGGCCCACCCCATGGCAGCCCTGACTGTCCCCAAGGCACCCTCTGGGTGGGTCTGAAGCTGTGACCTGGGGCCAGCCAGGGCAGGATTAAGACCTTTAGAAGCACTAAGCACCAAGAAGATTCAGGGCCCCCTTCCCCTTAGGGAAGTCAACATAAAACAGGATGATTCTTGTGAGGCAAGGCCAACACCATTGGCTGTCGGTGTATAAAGTGCTACCTAGTGTCCTGCCTGCCCCGCCCCCAGCCAGGGCCCTGTAATGTCTCTGCGAACCCCTCCATGGGGCCCCCAGCATCCCTGCTCAGAGTCCAGAGCAGGGATGGCAGGGCAGGCCGGAGGCTCGGTGGCTGGCCCTGCAGCCTGCAGGGAGCTGGGGAGCAGGCTGCTGCCCACTGCTGGGCTGCGGCAGTGTCCCGCGGTTCGCCACTGCACATTTATAGCACAGTGCTTCTCAGTTTACTGTCCCTGCGGTGGGAGGCCTGGCTCTCTGGTAACCTTAGCTGTGGTTTGTTGGGTGCCTGCCTGGGTGCTGAGCTGGGAGGGAGGCTCAGAAGTTTCCCAGGATGCTGAGGCCCAGCCCCCAGCTTCGGGCTTGCCCTGGTCTCTTCCTAGAACTTGACTGAGGCTGGAGGAAGCTGCCAGCATATTGAGGGTCCCCTGGCATCCCTGTCCCAATCTGGTGTTACTATAGGAACACATTGCCAGAGAGCAGGGTGCTCCTCAGGCCCCAGTGGGGATGGATGGAGGAGGAGAGGGCGGGTCGTGAGACAAGAGAAGAGTCAGGACCAGGTGACAAAGGTCTCTTGGCCCCCATGGTGCCAGGGCCAGGGCTGTTTTCAGAGCCACCAGCTCCTCCCTTGCTGCCAGAAGCCAAGGTAGGCCCACCTGGCTGCTCACAGACCCAGGGCTGTGATACCTGGGGCTTGAGCTTTGATGTTTGCACAGGAAGCATTGAGACAATTTCGACACTACCGAAGCTACTGCTCTCAAATCCGAATCTCTTTCCCTGCTGGGTGTCACAAACAGCCCCACTGCGGGAGTGGCTGGCCTAGTGCCTTCCCTGCCCCACAGTGTGGCTTAGTTGGTCCTCTCAGCAGGTGACACTTCCTTTGGCCAGCGAGGAGTCTGAGGCCAGGAGGGATTTGAGAAGGTAGGTGAGGTGTCTAAACGCTGGCAGGGAGGAGCCAGGACCAAGATGGTGACCATGATGCGAAGCCCCAGCTCTTCTCCCTGCACCATGGATCCCCATGCAACATCGGAGCTAGGG
Source organism: Lepilemur ruficaudatus (assembly GCA_963574885.1). Classification (NCBI taxonomy): domain Eukaryota; kingdom Metazoa; phylum Chordata; class Mammalia; order Primates; family Lepilemuridae; genus Lepilemur; species Lepilemur ruficaudatus. The sequence goes on along the minus strand of CAUYRT010045224.1, from coordinate 49,776 downwards.
AGCGGGGCCCTGCTGGCTTGGCAGAGACCTAGAAGAAGCAGCACTTCTGTGCACCAGCCATGAATCTGCCCTGCTTGGGTCAGGTAAGGGACAAAGCCTGTCACAGGCTGATTCCCTGCCTGCCCCTCTCTCCACCCTCCCGTAGGGCCCTGGCTCTGGCCTGCGTCTCACTAACTCCAGGGTCAGAGAGGGAGGGAGGCAGTCTGGGGCCAGGCAGGAGACAGGCCCCTGGGGCGTCTGGAGCCCACACCCTGCAATCGAGGGAAACCCCAAAGAGCAAACAGGGGAGGAGAAGTGGGGCAGGTAGGGCCATGATTACCGGGTGGGATATAGAAGGCACCGGTGGGAGGGCAGAGCCCACCTTGGGGAGGTGAGGTGGGAGGGCTGCTACCTAAAAACAGAGCTGATTTTCATATAAATAGAACACCTATTGGGTGTGTTTCTTTTTTAAAGTTAGGATTTATTTCAGGATTCCCTTCCTCAGCAAACATCCCTGGCATGCCAGCCTGTGGTGGTTTCAGCCCAGTGACATGGGCAGCTAGCTGGCTGGTTCAGGTCATGGAACCCTTAATCCAGGCCTGAAGTGTGTGTGTGTGTGTGTGTGTGTGTGTGTGTGTGTGTGTGTGTGTGTGTGTTTGCAACTGCAAAGAGCAATTCAGGTCTATGTTTAATGACCCATGCAAGATGCCTAGTCTGTGCTGAGAGATGGGGTCACAGAGAGGAATCAGGCTTTGTACCTGTGCTCAAGGATTTAACCGAGTACACAGGTTTAAATTGGCCTGTGTGAATCAGGAAAGGCTTCATTGGGCCTATTTATTTATTCTAAGCATAGTTTTGAAGACAGTTTTTCAGACTCTCCTTTTTTCTTAAAACAGTTACTGAGATCCTACTAAGTGCTATGTACAAGACTAATAACAAAGAGACAGGGCTGGGCACGGTGGCTCACGCCTGTAATTCTAGCACTCTGGGAGGCCAAGGCGGGCGGATTGCTCAAGGTCAGGAGTTCGAAACCAGCTTGAGCAAGAGTGAGACCCCGTCTCTACTATAAATAGAAATTAATTGGCCAACTAAAAATATATATAGAAAAAATTAGCCGGGCATGGTGGCGCATGCCTGTAGTCTCAGCTACTCAGGAGGCTGAGGCAGGAGGATCGCTTGAGTCCAGGAGTTTGAGGTTGCTATGAGCTAGGCTGATGCCACGGCACTCTCGCCCAGGCAACAGAGCGAGACTCTGTCTCAAAAAACAAAGCAAACAAACAAACAAAAAAAAACAAAGAGACAGGACACAGGGCTGGCCCTGGAGAAGTCGAGCAGGAGACAGTCATGCGAATGGTGACAGTACGGTGTCTTAAGAGTTCCCTTAGAAGTGTGTGTCAGGTGCATCAGGGGCTGGAGGAAGGAGCCATCTATGTGGGGACATGACAGCAGGGGCCGTGCAGGGAGCTGGCTCGTCCTGTGGCTTGGCCGGGGTCAGGCGGCCGTGTGCACCAGGAGAAGAGTCGCGCCAGGAGACAGGTGCTGGGATTGGGGTTCCTGAGGCCCAAGAGCTCAGCAAGTTTCCCGACGGTGTGGGGCCACCAAGGAGTGGCAGAGGGGCAGCCAGCAGCAGGACCGGCGGTTCCAGGCCAGTGGCCTATGGATGAGCCGTGTGGTCTGGGGGTGTTTGGACAACTCGGTTCCAGCTCTCACCCCTTCACGTATGAGCTGGGTGGCCCTGAGCCACACAAGTCACCACTCTGAGCTCCATTTTCTCACATCTCAAGTGAAAACTGCGATCACACTAATCACACCTACTTGGAAGGCTGACGTGAGGAGCAAAGGGGACGGTGCGTGTCGTCGATGAACGGGAGCTGTTCTCCTTCCCCGACGGGGCAGCCCACTGGGAAGGAAACCTTAATTGGCCCAGGCCTGGTCAGTCGCAGGGGCTCTCTGTGTGAGCCTGGCTCCTTCAATTTCTTTTTCTTTCTCTTCTTTTCCTGAACTCAGGTCCCTTTGGGCAATACCAGCTTGTCTATGACAACTATGCCAAATAGAGCTTGGCCCATCTGACATTGGGACCCCGGTCAGGGTTCAGGGGGCGAGCAGCATTCAGGAATCTCCCAGATGCACAGGCTCTGAGACAGGTCTATCCAAAGCCTGCTCCAAGGGTGGTGCTCACCTCAGCTTCCAGGCCCTGGCACAGACCTGGGGCCAAGGCTCACATGGGGCAAAGCGGTAGCGTCCCAACTGCTCACAAGCCACCAGTGGTCTTCTCAGAAACCTGGTGCTGACTCAGCCTTCGTGTAGACAGCCCTGGGAGGGGCTCCAACAAGACGGGCCTTGAGAAAGGCCTGTTACCTGCCAGTGCTCGGCATCCAAAATAGAATCTTGAAGAGCAGCAAAGCCTTTAATTCAATGTGTCCCAACAGCGGGTCGGTGTGGGGATAACTATGATCTGACTGGTCTTGAGATATAATTACGGAGTCAGAATAAAAAATTACAGGCATTGTGTGGGCTTGTTTTAAATATAACGTAATCCATACCGTCCTCTCTCTTATTTGCTAGATTTGAGGTGGAGTCTTTGGCAGTTGGCACAGGTTTTGCCTGACGTGTAGCAGATAAAAATGGCCCTTGCCCAGTGAAGAGGGCACGGTGGGAGGCCTCCCCAGACCCCTAATGTTCCTGACTACTCACTGCCCACAACCATAACCGCACACAAGTACGTGTTCATGCAAGTCATCTTAGTTGGTCACAGGATCTATATGTCACGGTTCCCCAGCTTGCCCCCCGTCTCGAGTCTCCCGCAAGCCAGTCCACCAGAAACACCCTTGTAAAATCTGCCCTTGATGCTTAAGAACCATTAAGGGCACCTCTCTGTCTAAAGGGTAAATCCAAACTCCAGTTCCTTCATGACTTGGCTCCAAACTACCTTTTAGCATCGCATCTGGGAGTAGCTGCTACAGAGCGGAGAAGTGCAAGGGCCCTGGGGTCCCACTGCAAAGGATCAAACTCGGGCTCCACCTCCTATCAGCTGAGATGAGTCTGGGCAGGTTACTTAATCTGCATGTTTCAGTTCCTCCACTTGTAGAGAGAATGACAGCACCTCTCACTACTGACGTGGGATCTTGGTGAAGACAGAATGAGATGACACATTCCTAGCGTGAACCTAGGTATGTCCTTTTTCCTCTTCAAGCCTCAGTGGACCTTTCATTAAAAGGATGCAATAGACTTGCTGACTTTCAAATTAGTAAATGTTTCTCTAAATGATATTTCTTGGTGTAGTTGATGGAGTGTGGTGAGATGGACATGTGTTAGTTCAACCTTTCTTGAAAGCAAAATAAAAATACATACGTAAAATCTTAAAACATGTGTATATCCTATGAGTAAGAATCTAAGCTAAGGGAAACACCAAATTGTGGACACAGATTTATGTGTACAGATATTTACTTTAGTGTCCTTTTATACTCTCGAAAAACTGAAAATATAAATGGTCAACATTAAAGTACCAGTAATTAAAATGGAGACACTCAAAAGACCATTATATAATTATTAAAAGCATTTTTAAAGAACATTTCATATGTTCAAATGCTTATAATCTAAAGTAAACAAAGCAGACACAAAATCATATATAATGTATGCTCTCATGAAAATAAAAATACGAGCAAAGAAAAAAGTTGAGATGGAAATACAACAGCAATTGTCTTTGCTGAACTAACAGGATTGTTATTTTCTTCCTTATAGTTTTCTGTATTTTCCAAATATCCTAGAAATAGGCATGTATTACTCATATAATAATAAATTTTTAAAAGCTGAATGTTAAAATGAATGAAAAATAAAATGAGAGGGTAGAACCTGAAGTCCAAGTTCCTTCCTGACTTTTATCAATCTGTGATTCTAGTTCTGTGACCACCCACAGGGTTGGAGAGGAGACTGTAGATATCTAAACTCTGGAGACCCACCTGCCTCAATGACAAGCAGCGACAGGGCAGGTCCAGTGCCTGGAGTCAGCAGTTCACCAACCACAGAGGTTCACCAAGTGCACCTGCACAGACTTCCCTTGAGGTCAGCTGCCTTTCTAAAGTCTTTCTGAAATCTTCCCGTGCGCTGAAGAATCTTCGGCGCCATTGGAAGTGGGGTGGTGTGAGAGTCCTGCTCTGGCCCTGCTATGCCATGGGGCATTGGTGGTCCCTGTCCACCTGGGGTCAAGTGGGTTTTCTGCTTGAGAGGTGAGTTCTTCCTGCCACTTTAGGTAAGAGGCTTATTGGAGCAGGCAGGCAGGCGGAGCCACTGTCACCTCTGTGGGCCCCTCTACTGTCCACACCTCTGGACTTTGAAGACATCACTCACCGGCTCTTTCAGACCACACATGCAGGACATGCGGCCCTGTCTGTCGAGTAGTCCTAAGGATGGGGTATCTGGAACACTTCATCGACGGGGGTCACTGAGGGACAGCCTTGTCACTCATAGCTACTTCTGGGATATCAGAATTACTGGATCTGACCTAGCAGGTTAGCCCAGGTGAGGCCACGAAAGGGGATGATACGAAAGGGGCCTTGATGAGGCCCTGTTTAGAAGGAAAGGTACCATCTGAGTTCAGAGAGGTAGCTCCCTAGCGGGGAGCCCTTGGAGGCTAGACCTAGAGCCTTGTGGCCAGAACCCTGTACCCGGAGTCTAGCCTGCAGCTTATCAGGGCTTGGCTAAAACCTCCATGAACCAGCTACATGCCTGGCCAGTTAGAAACCAGAGAAAGAAGATTCAGAAGCTAAAAGACTGAGGCACACAGGCTTAGAGAGACAGCAAGAGCAGGCAGAGGTATGGTGGCGCAGACTGGGAAACAGACAGTGCCCGGGAGGCCACTGCCAGGCAGGCTATGCACATCAGCACCTACAAACAGGCTTGTCCTCACAATAATAAGGGAAATGCAAATTAGAGTAACCCTGATGTGCCATTCATTTTACACCTACTAAATTAGCAAACATTAACAAAATTATAACGTCTCATGCTGTTGAGGCAGTGGTAAAACCAGCTTAAATACGCTGCCAGTAGCAGTGTAAATAAACACGACCTTTTAAGGAAGAAATTGGGTAATACAGTTCCAGAGCTCTGAAAATGTTTATGCCATTTATTTGGTAATTCCACTCCTGGGACTGTGTTGCAAGGAAGTAACTCGACAGAACAATAAGAGGTTTGTACCTAAAGACGATGAGTGCAGTGCTATCTGTTATGTCAACGTGCAATAGGACAGCCACGACGAATATTTTTAAAAATAGGGAGTATGAAGACTAGATAGTATAACATTTAAGGAGTCTTATAAAATGTGAAAATAAGCATAAAATTAAATCATCTGTACATTAAAATTAATAATTACATAAACAGCTGTCTGGAAGCTCAGGGTGGCCCCACCATTGCTGGTGAATGGTAAACAGTCCTTGATTTCTGCCTGGCCATACAGACAGACGCTCCTGTCTTCCCACCGAGGGGCCTGCCCTGCCGCTCCCTGTCTGGAACCACCCCAATCTCCCTGTCTGGAACCACCCCAATCGTGAAGCCTAATCCACAGACCTCAGACTGGTGGGGAGACAGTCTCAGCAGAGCCTGCCCACCCTTCCAGCTCATGCGGGTGGCCCTGGTCTGAGTGATGATCGCTGAGTCAGAACCCGCTGAGGTGTGACTCCAACGTCATACCTCGAGAAGCTAAACCAGAAAAAGAAAAGAAATGGAGTTGGGTCTTCATTTAAGAAAAGGGATAAGGTGATTTTGCAAGTTCTGAAGCGTCTTGCTATTTGCAAGTGCAGCAATCTGTTTAAGCCAGCTGACGTCCGGGCTCCCAGCTGGAGCATCACCTGGTGAAGGCAATTTAGAACAGATTAAAGGCAAAGGAAGGTGGGATCCTGGGGTGACCTCCCTGGCCTGCCCCAACCCCAACAGTAGGCATGATCTAGTTCTGAGTGTGAACCATCCAGTTCTTCTTTTTTTAAATTTTTTATTTCAGCATATTATGGGGGTACAAATGTTTAGGTTACATATATTTCTTTTGACCCACCCGAGTCAGAGCTTCAAGTGTGTCCATCTCCCAGACAGCACACACTACCTCCTTTAGGTGTGTATATACCCATCCTTTCCTCCCCCTCCTATCTGCCTGACACCCGGTGAATTTTATTACCGTATGTGCACTTAAGTGTTGATCAGTTGAGATCAATTTGATGGTGAGTACATGTGGTGCTTGTTTTTCCATTCTTGTGATACTTCACTTAGTAGAATGGGCTCCAGCTCTACGCAGGATAATACAAGAGGTGCTAGATCATCATTGTTTTTGTGGCTGAGTAGAACTTCCTGGTATACATATAGCACATTATATTAATCCACTCATGTATTGATGGGCACTTGGAACCATCCAGTTCTGCATCTTCTCCCAGCCCCAGCTGCCCATCACAGAAGCCGGGAACTCAATAAATCGTGGGCAAATGAAAAAGTGAAGGGGACTAGACCATGTGGTATATGAATGTGCAATGTGCATGTGTCACCAGACAATTCCGTCTTTATTCAAAGCCTGTCTAGCTTTCCAAATGTGCCCCTAGTTGCTACAGCCCGGGTGCCTGCCCTGCTAACTTCCAGGGGATGCCCTGCCTTATAGAGGCTGAGAGCATTCAGTGACCATGCCCATGTCCAGACAGGCCTAGCCTTGTGCGTTTGTTCCAGATAGGTGCTGCACACAAAGATGCTTTATGACAGTCCTGCCCTGGATGTGCTTTCAATCTCATGGGAGAGACAGAGTAAACAACGGAGAGTAAGTAATCCAAGGAGCAACCACACAGGTGCTGTAAAAAGAAGTAGCAGGGGTGCGGAGTGAGGACACTGAGGTATTGCGCTCAGAGTCGGGTGGAGGCCTGGACAAGGCTCCTTGGGGTAGGTGGAAATGGAGCAGAACCTTGAGGACAGGCAGGAGTTTAACTGACAGAAAGAACAGGGACAAGTGTGAGTACACCTTAGCCTCCCTCAGCTTCTTGTCCGTGAACCCACCCAACCCAGCCTTGGCTCAGGGCAGACAGTCCTGCCCAGGCTGAAGCAGAGAGTGCAGTGGCAGTCTCTCCAAACTGCTGACAGCCCTGAAATTCATCTTGATCATTCATTCATTCATTCATTTGCTTGTTCCACACACACTTATTGTGCACCAGCTCTGTGCCAGGTACTATTCTAGGTTTGGAGATATAGTAGTAAACAAGTCAAAATTCTTGCACTTCGGTGGGGAACATAGACAATAAACAATTAAGCAATGAACAAGTAATAGAAATTCACTTTATAAGTGCTCTGGAGAAATACAAATAGGAGATAAAAGTGATGGAGGTGGGGAAACTGGAGGTATTGTTTAATCAGGGAAAACCTCAGTTGTAGAAGCTATATTTGATTTGACTCCTACATTATGTGAAGAGGCAAACCATTAAAAAATCTGGAGAAGGGCATTTTTGGCAGAGTACATAGCAAGTGCAAAGGCCCCGGGGCAGGAATAAACTTGGCATGTTTAAGGATTAGCATGAAAGTCAGGAAGGTGGGAAGGGAGTGAGGGAGGAAGGTGGTAGGAGATGAGATCAAAGAGGAAGCAAGGAGCCAGGCTTAGTCATGGCACTGACTCCCGGGCTCCAGGAAATTATAGCATCTCCTGCGTCATGGCTAGGCTCCTGTCTTGAGTTCAAGGTCTCAGTTGGAACTGGATCCAGGCCCTGCACACTAATGTTCTTGGCTGGGTTCTGGTTACATGGCACACTCCCATTCAAAAGTGCCCGCTAGGTCAGACAAGGACAATGGGCAAGACACGCCTGGTATGCTGCCCTCACAGGACACAGGATCCTGAGGGGTTTTTGGTTTCATCAACTTCATCCCTGTGCCCTCTTCTTCCTGTTCCCTCAGAAAGGGCTGTTGGAGTTCCAGCATGACCTGAAACCAGGTCCCATTGAGTGTGCTCCCCAGGAATGAGCACTAGAAACATGTGGCTAGAGCACAGAGTACCTGGAGTGACCTGGTGGCAGATGATGCAAGGGAAGTGAGGGCCGGGCTAGGTATAGCGTAGGAGGCAGGGAAGCACCCAGGGTGCTTGCGGAAGGGAGAAAGGAGTGAAATGTGTTCTTAAAACATAGTTTTAGATGCATTTTGGAGATGGACCAGAAGAGAGGAAAAGAGACCAGGCAGAGAGATGATGAGACACTGAACTAGGGCAAAGGCTCTGGGCTGGTTTCAAGAGAGAGCAGATGGATCCACTGGATTGATTTTTTGGGGGGGGGGGGTTGTAATTGTGACAGAGAAGTCAAAGGTGACCAGGCAGATGGTGGTACTGAGGAAAGGCAGGCAGAAGTGTGTGGGAATATGACCCAAGTTGTACTGGGGAGTCTGGCACAAGAGGCAGATGGGCATTTTGGATCCTTTGAATAGAAGATGAATCTAGCTCATCCAGGACAAGACGTGCAGGCCGTGAAGGTTTGTGCTCAGGAGAGAGGTCTGGGCAGGAGCGACATCCACATTCAGGCAGTGGTTGGTGCTGTGAGCGCTGGAGCAGAGTGTGCAAAATGAGAAAATAAGGCTGAGGAAAGAATTCTGGGGACCACCGACATTTGCAGGGCCTGGGGTGGGGGAGGGGACACAGTGAGGGAGACTGGGTCAGAAAGCTCAGGCTCATGGGAAAAAACGGAGGAGGGAGTTTTGAGGAGGAGGGAATTGTCCTCAGTGTCAAATGCTACAGAAAGGTCAGAGAGGACAGACATCAAGAGGCCACTGGATCTGACACAGGGAATAGCAGGAAGAGGCTTTAGGAAGGACAGATTTGGTGAGCTTAGACTACAGGGTAGGAGAAAACTACCAGGATGGGGACACAGAAGCAGCAAGTGAAAACGTCTGGGAGAGAACAAAATAAGAGAAACTGCAGGTTAGGGTGCAGTGGGGTGGGCAAGAGGCAGAGGCAGGGGAGTCCAGTTTGGGCAGAGGGGGAGGAATCCCTTTTGTTGATCTAGGTGAGGGAGCAGGAGGAGAGGGAGATGTGACCCATGAATCTCCCACTGCGTCCTTCTCCCCACTCCTCAAACCTCAGGCTACCTGGGATCTTCCGGGCCTCTTGTCCAATGCCAACCTAGATTCCCTCTGTGGTAGCCCTTCCTGAGTGGCTGCCCAGCCTTTGTCTGCTCTTGGCGAAGGAGACTGAGGGTTCACCTCTGCAGGGCTGCCTCGACGGCGAGCAAAGTTCTCCTTGGGGACCTGACACAGACGTGGCATAGCATTGGGGTTTCAGCGGGGCTGGCTGACGGGTATTGCTTTCTATGTTTGGAGATTTAAGGTTTTATAATAAATACACTTTAAAAATTCTTCTTTTTTTATGAGCCCAAATGCCTCTCCTTGTCGCTTTTCACCTTTTGATTCTAGTTCTGCTCTCAAGGCTGCCTCTGTCAAAGCCCTGCAGATGGCAGAATGAAGCAGTGTCTACCTGTGCATACTGTCTTAGGCTTGAGCAACCCTTGCTCTTCTCATGGCCTCTAGGGTTCCTCCTAACCACACTGCACCCTCACTGTCCTTGGAAGTAGATACAATAGGTAGAGGACTAGACATTTATTCCTCTTATACCAACAGAAGCTAGTGGGGCCAGTATGCTGGGGTTTGGATCCTGGCTCTGCTCCTTCCTAGCCAAGAATGCTGGATCAGTCACTTAACCTTCTCAGTCCCCAGTGTCCCGGCCTACCTCATCTAGACGTGAGGAAGGCACGAGTTAGTATGTAGAGAGTGCTTTCAACAGTGCCTGGAGGAGAGTGAGTGCTCAGTGTGCATTCACTGCTCTTAGATTTCATATCTCCTTTTGGAAGTGAAAGTTGAAACATCCCTTTGGAACTGGGGGAGCATAGGAGAGTCCGCCCTGAATCCATGTGGGCATGTCATATGAAGACAGTTAGATTTTCTAAGATGAACATGTGTGAGGCCGAATCCTGAACAACAGGACCTTGATTAGAGAAAAATTAGACACCTGAAACATTCCCAGCGGGTTTAGGGAAATCCAGACAAGAATCCAGCCTGCGAATGGAGATTAGAATGTGGCTGCAGTAATACCATGTGGAGAGGCAAGTGACTGTGTCTCTCAGAAGTTCAAAGTTCAAGTTCAAGTGCCTGTTCCTCTCTTCAGAGTTCAGCTTTTCCTGCTGAGTGGGGATTGTCTGACCTCTGCTGTCCACTGTCTGCTATGGCACAAATTTACAGAGGGCCACAGACTCAGAGGAGGCACTAGTGGGGAGAGACCTCAGAGATGTACTTTTCTCCAACTTTATGGACTGTGACTCTCAGTAAGAAATACACCTTATACTGTGGTTCCACACACAAGAGTTTTCACAAAACAATTTTTACCTTTAATATGTGTGGGCATTCTGCTATTTGCTGTATTTTTATATTTTAATTATTAAGAAAAATGCTGGTTGTAATCCACTGAGTTGATGTCACACACCCAGGTTTTTAGGAATTTGAAAACATTAATTTAGTATACTAAATTAGTACCCTAGTTTCTCAAACTTCAGTCAGTGTGCACCATACCTCTTTCGAACTTTTAGCCACATCCAAGGAAAACTGTTTATGGAATGAGATTCTCTATTCTTTAAATCAATTCACTTAAAGCATCTGTAAGCATTTTTAGATGCTTACTATAGTCTAAGTAAAATATTGGCAAAATGGAAGTTTGAGGGTTAGTCATACACTTTTTCCCAGTGAAGGCTTAAATATTTAATTATAAAAATATAAAAAATGTTTCTCTACCACCTAAAATCACTTTGCACACCAGCACTGATCTGTATGTCTCACTTTGGGAAATACAGATTTAGAGATTTGTCCAAATACCTCATTTTACAGAGGCCCAGCCAGGTGAATTCACTTATTCGAGGCTATCCAGTAATCACAGTTGCCCTAATTTCTTAGTCAATGGGAAGAAATGTGTTACCTTAGCCCACTCCTGGCCAAATGCTGGCTGTCTACCAGTCTTATGACTTTTGGAGAGAAGGCCCCACCCTATAATCTCATCAGAGCCCAGATATCAGTGTATACACACCATGCAGAGCCATTTGAAGACCTCTGTAAATCCTACACACTCTTATTTTTGGAAGTACTGATCTATATCATATGATGCATATTAAAATTTATCCACATTTGGATAATTCCAATTTTGTTTTCTTTTTGTATTTTTAAGCCAATGAATTTTTTAGGCCTCAACCATTTTTGAAGGCCCTTGGAAAGTTCAAAGGCCATAGGACTACATAGCCTGTCGTGAATAATAGGTGAAGTGGTCTTGCATCTGGTAAGGGAATCTGATCAATGAATACACACTAAGTAGCAATCTAATTACTTACCCATCCCCTCTCCTGGTCTTTTAAAAGGGGAATGTGGACAGACCACTGACACTAAATACGAGAGTTTCCACTGGGGAAATCTTTGCGATTCTGGCAGACTGGTGGGGGCTGTGCCGTTGCAGGTGGGCCAAATGCTGTGTGACTGGCAGGATGTTTTCCTTCTGAGCCTCCGTTTCCTCATAGTAAAACAAAGGGATCAGACCAGCTTGATGATCTTCAAATATTTTATTTTAGCCTTGGGTCCCTTTTTCAAATGAAATCTTATGAGGCAATAAGCAGACCTGGGATGGATAGACTTTTTTGAGTCTAACAGATATGCAGGTAAGTTTGTGAAGACATCCAGGAGAGCCTCCCCTAGGTGCATGCAAAGATATAGAGGTTTCCTACAGACAGGAAAGGGTAGGTTTAGGGACCTACCTAAGCTCTAAAGAATAGCAGCATAGTGGTTTTCAAACATCTTTGACAGTGATGCACAGCAAAAAATAAAGTTTATTTCAAGACACAGTACACATGTCACAAGTTTTCACAAAATATACCTTTATACTATAAAAGACTGTCCCATACACAGGCTGGGTCTGGGATGTTGTGGGAATATAAGCCACAAACCTCTTCTTGGAAATCAATTATATTTGATATATAGGATTTTAATGATAAAAGGACAAAGGAAATAAAGGGATAAAATCCTGATAAAAGGACTTTAATGAGTAAGCCGTCTTCTAAGAAGCCAGTTACCTATGGACTCAGCTAATGTTGACCTTGGGAGGGATCAATGGCCTTTAACTGTCTTTCGATAAATCTATTAATCCTTAACCAAAACATTTTTTTCTTGTATGTAGTCTAACAATGATTATCTAGGCATTCTCTTTTTCTATAAAATGTCCTTACCAATGGGTTGAATAGTCCTAGCAGAAGCCCAGTCTCTTGCTGCAATGTTGTAATAAAAATTTTGACACTAGATCATAACTAAATTGTCCAAATCTACCTCCTTTCCCCCTTCCCCTTTCCTTCCTTCATTCCTTTCCTCCCTCCTTCTTTCCTTCTAAATAGTGTGATACACTCTGATATTTTTTGTTCTACTCTATTTAATTTTTAAAATGCTGATTGTGACCCACTACATTTATTTCATCAGTCTTCAATAGTTCGAATTGGAAGCTTAAAACTATTGAGAGAGCAATCCTTGTGGGTCAGTTTATTAAGACAGAAACATGCTGCTGCCATTATGAAATGAAATCAGAGAAGGGAACTAGGTAAGATAAAGGGACATGGTGAGAGGTGAGAAGCTGTCTTTTGAAACTTAAAAAAAAAATAAAAATTAAAAGAGGGAGGTTATGCCACAAACTTTGGGAATATATTTGCAATACACATAAATGAGAACTTGTAGTCAGCATATGTAAAGGACTCATAAAAATAAGAAAGGACAAGAAAAAAGAAAAATTAGCAAAGGGTATACACAGGCAATTCACAGAAAAGGGAACCTACAAGGGCAATAAACATATGGAAAGATGCTGTTCGTCTGCGGTCCCCAACCCCCAGGCCATGGACTGGTACCCATCTGTGGCCTGTCAGGAACTGGGCTGCACAGCAGGAGGTGAGGGGCAAGTGAGCAAAGCTTCATCTGTATTTGCAGCCACTCCCCATCGCTCACGTTACCACCTGAGCTCCACCTCCTGTCAGATCAGTCACTGTCTCCCATCACTCCCAGATGGGACCATCTAGTTGCAGGAAAACAAGCTCAGGGCTTCCAATGATTCTGCATTATGGTGAGTTATATAATTATTTCATTATATATTACAATGTAATAATAATAAAGTGCACAACAAATGTAATATGCTTGAATCATCCCAAAACCATCCCCCACCCCCAGTGCACAGAAAAATTGTCTTCCATGAAACCAGGCCCTGGTTCCCCAAAAAGGTTGGGGAACCGCTGCTCTACCTCATTAGCAGGCAGGAAAGGACAGGGCTCAGAATTACTGAAGCTTTAGAAACTTGGAAGAGGGGCCACGTAGAGCTGAAACCCAGACTTCTGAGAAGGGTGCTGGCTGGCTGGTACTGGTGTTCTGAAGTGGGGTGCAATAAAAATTTGTTCTTCAAACATTAGAATGTTACAAAGTAGATTCAGCAGGCACTAAGGGATGGCACTGCTGTTGCCAGGGTGAAATGTTGCTGGCATGAGCTCAACATGGAGCCAGGTGGCAAAGTAGAAATATGGTTTTTGGAGACTTAGCCTTAGCCAAAAAACTGAGTATAGATAGAAGTGGGGGTTGGAGCCAAGGGACAAAACCTAACTGCTACAGTCAATCTTATTGGCTAATCAGCATTTATATTTGAACTTCTATACCACAAAAAGAGTTTTTTCTATCTAACACAATATAACTATGCTTCATAAAAATAAAGATGTTACTACCCTCTCCTCAAAAAAGAAAGACAAAAAGTTTCAACAGTCATTGTATTCATCTCTGGGAGACAGTGACACTATCCATCTCTGGGCTGTAATAACTACTCTGCAAATGTAGTCACAGTCCCACAGCAGATAGTCTGTTGCCTTAAGACTAAATTGTAAGGTTAATTTTCAACAAAACTTATATAAAATAATGAGGAGGAGGCTTCTAGCCAGAGTGAAGTAACAGAAACTGGATTTACCCTCTTGCCTGAAATAACTGAAGAAACAGTATGGGTAACACACACACACACAACAAGCAGCAGGCGCACTAACAATTCTGACAAGCAGGTTTTAACAAACAGCATCATTTTAAAGCTGTGGAATCTAATGTGTAAAACAGTGTGTATGACAAATATCTTGTCAGTTTTCTCCTTCATGTCTCTTGCCTTTTTTGGATACTTTCTTGCTTTGTGTGTCTCTTTGGAATTCAGCTTTGAAACATGGATAAATGAAATTGAGAGAAAAAACCTAGGTAAAACCCCACTTACGAAACAAGGATAACAGAAAGAAAGAAGCTACTAGGGTCCTCTATCATTCCTAGATAATCAATCATCAAGAAACCAGATGTTTGGCTTTTTCAGAGTAATGTTCAAACCGACCTATCAGATTCCACTAAGAAGAGGGATAGAAGCAGTTAATGAATGGAGAAAAGTCTGGAAATATGCAAACCAAGTTGCTGACAGTCATTTCCACAGGATGGGAATGGAAAAAATTAATAAATTATTAAATTTTTCTTTACATATTTTTGAATTATTTCATTTGTTACATTAAGCACATATCACTTTTGTAATAAAAACATTTATAAGGAACATTGTTAAAGAGAACTACTTTATTCATTTAGTAAACATTGAGAGTGTTTGTATATAATGCACACAGTCTGTCATGTTAAAAAGATTTAGTAGGATCACCAAACACTAAAATTCCAAGGATTAATTACTAGTTTAGAGCAGAAGTTTTATGAGGCAGAGGGATTAGTGCAGACTCTGGGGTTTCATAACATTTCTTCGGCCTGAGCCCCCTTGCTAGGGGACAGGCCGTGCGTTCTCCTGTAATTAAATGAACATGGGTAATGACAGCATAGTGCCTGAAAACAGCAAGTACTCTCACAATGAGGCACAACAAATCAGGGTCATTGATTGCTTGTTAGGCGGGGCCCTTTTGTCCTCTCAGGGTAAATATCACATAAATTACTGAAAGCAGGGACGGAGCCCTCCTCAAAGAGCAACATATCCCTTTCCTCTGAGAGTTTCTGCCTGCTAGTCACCAGATGTCACTACTCTTAACCTTCTTCCAACAGCACTTCTTAGGCCTCACCACAATTCTGTTAACAGTAGTGGGGTGCTTCCCTAATGGGCCATGCTCTAGCTTTCCAAGCTGCTAGATCTTTAGTGTTTTTCAACCTTGGTGGTATTGACATTTTGGGCCCTGTGATTCTTTGTTGTTGGCAGAGGATTGGGTGCTGACTTGTGCACTGTTGGATATTTAGTGGAATCTTTGGCTTCTATCCACTACGAGCCAGTAGCACCTTCTATGACAACCCCCTTCCCTGCCAAACAAAAACGTCTCTAGACATTGCCAAATATCCTCTGGAGCTGCGGCTCCCCAACTCCCGCCCCGGCCACAGAGTTCACCCCCTGTGGACACGGAAAAACTTAAGGGGCTGCACAGCAGGAGGTGAGCTGTGGGTACATCAGGCAAGAAGCAGCGAAGCTTCACCTGTGTTTGTTTACAGCTGCTCCCCATTGCTGGCTCACTGCCTGAGCTCTGTCTCCCGGCTTCCCCATCTCCACACCCACCTCTGGAAAAATTGTCCTTCATGAAACCGGTCCCTGGTGCCAAAAAGGTTCACAACTGGGCACATTTAAGGTAAGCTAGGCTAATCTATGATGTTTTGTAGGTTAAGTGTATTAAATATATTTTCCACTTACTATATTTTCACTATGGTTTTATCTGGATGTAATCCCATCGTAAGTTGAGGAGCATCTGTAATGCCTGGCACAGAGTAGGTACTCAATAAATATTACTCTCCTTCACCTTCCTCAAACCTCAGGTCGGGTTTCAATGCCTTTCTCTCACGTTCCCTTCTAAGATTATTTTTAATTGTTGATGGGTTTACCTTCATTTTTAACTACATCTGACCAATGTTAAAAAGTGTGTGGGTGTGGGTACAAGATACAAAGACTTAGCACAATGAAAATCATTTTGAAACACAAACATGAATAAATAAATTTATGAAAGTCTGTTCCTTGCCCCTCAAGTTTTTAGCAGGTAAATAACCAATCATTCCACGGGTCATGGTTTCAGTTTGGTCCCTGTTCCTAAGTTTCAAGGAATGAAAGTCTTTTGGGGGATATGTATCCAAAACTCACCTGGTTCAGAGGCTCAAACAGCCTCTTGTCCATCAACTCAATTTACACAGCATCATGGGCCTTAAAATCTTTTGTGCTGGCTTCAAGTTAACATAGTTCACTGGGTCAAAAGCAGGATGGTCCAAGGTGCAGCATGGTCAATAAATGTTGGCTGAGTCCAGAAACCGCAGCTTGGCTATTTCTTACATTGATTTCTGGGCTGTTTCCATGAAATCAATAAGATGATTAGTACACCTGGCCGCTGGCTGGCTGGAAACTGTTGGCAATTCCGTCCTGGCTAAGGGTTACGGCCCTTTCGACGCCTTCGGGAAACATTTCATCGGGCTGTTTTTACGTTCTGGCGGCCTGCCGGCTTGTCCCGCCGGGCAGGGCTCTCCACGTGCTGCAGAGACGTCTCCACCCGCAGGGATGAGGACCTGACGCGACGGGAGGACGTTTCCGTGCGCTGCGAGGAGGTTTCCACGTGCTGGGAGGACACCTCGAGGACTTGAGCAAGGCATTTCCCAGAGGGGGAGAGGGAGGGCCCCTCGCTGCGGCGCTGAGAGGTCTCCACGTGCCGGGAAGACGTCCGCACCTGCCGGGAGGATGTCTCCACGCGGTGAGACGACGTCTCCACGCGGACCGTCGACGTCTCTTTGTAGCGGGCGGTCTCCACCCGGGGTGAAGCGCGCTTGTCCCCTAGGGGTGAGGCCATTCTGCGGGAGTAAGGGGGCCAATGAGGCCTCGGGAAACTCCACAACCCAAAGGTCACCCTCAGTCACGCCTCTGGGTTACGTCACAGGGTAAGAAATGACGTCACAGGCGAAAGCGCCACAACACGATGACGTGAGAGCACCATGGTCCTTTGGAGGCTGAAATGTCTCTTCATAACATTGGGCCCCCGCCCCCGCTCTGAGGCGCTCCCGCAGCTCCGGCACCGCCCTCTGGCAATTTGAGAGCGAGCGTGGGCGGAGCGCGGCCCGCCCGGGAGCGCCAAGGATGGGCGGAGCCATCCGCCCCCGAGCGAGGCTGTGCCCGCCCCCCGTATCCCATACTGCCCCGGGACCGGAAGGATATCTGCGGCTTCCGCAACCTTCCCCGCCACTCGGAGCAGTGTCTGTGTCTAGCTGGTGGCGGTCTGGTGTCTTCGCTTGTTATGGCCGCTGCCGTCGCTATGGAGACAGGTGAGTAGCGTTCTGAGCCTCAAGTCTTCGCAGCTAGAACTGTCCTCGGCCCGGTCCCCCTTCTTCTGCTTCCCCGGGGCCTCCTTTCAGGCCTAACTCTCGGCAAGGTTAGTTGTTTGGACAGGGAAGCGAGAGGGCTCTTGTAAGCGTCTGGGAAGACGAAGGTGGTTTTTGCTTTTTCCATAATTTCCCCACATTTTATCTCACTTGCTATAAAACACCAAGACACCAACTGCACTGGCTTCCCGGTGTGGGCGCGACCAGGGGAGAGGGTTTGGATCTTAAACCGTCTCTTTTTATTGGTTTTCTGCTTCTCACATGAGCTTGCTTGAGTTTGAAATACTGTCGACAAACTTGTGTATCATTCTACCATTGATGTTTCTCACATACGCACACATTGCATTATCTTTCAAGTTCTCCGTAGTCTTTTTCAGCTTGCATCCTGAACTTTTTCCTGACAGATTTAGCACTTTCCTTTTACGTAACGTAATTACTGTTTGTTTGGGGTTTTTTTTGTTCGTTTGTTTTTTGTGTTTTTTTTTTGCAATCCTCTTGCCTCAGCCTCCCTAGTAAGTAGCTGGGACTACAGGCGCGCGACGCCACGCCCGGCTAATTTTTTTTATTTTATTTTATTTTTTAGTAGAGACGGGGTCTCGCTCTTGGCTCAGGCTTGTCTCTAATTCTTGAGCCCAAGCAGTCTTCCCGCCTTGGCTTTCCAGGGTAGTAGGATTAGAGGCGGTGAGCCACCATGCCCAGCCGGTAACTTAATCACTATTAACAATTGTTGTAAAGCATTATTAAAATAGGGGAAGCTGCAGTTATTACAACCTATCTCAGTAATCACTGTTAAAATTCTTACATAGTGGCCCGTAAGTGGTAGGTATCTTGCTGCGTTTGTATTGCTTTTTTTTTTTTTAATGACTTCTCTTTAACTTTAGAGAAACTTTTAACTTATTCCTTTTAATCAGGGCTCTGCTTTTCTTAGATTTCTATGAAAGTTATATCTCCTCCCATGGTAAGTTTAGGAAGACCATCTCATGCCCTTCTTTACCCTGAAGTGTATCTCAGCCTCAGTCAAGTTTCTTTACTGCTGTTGATTTTTGCTGTCTTCTCTCCTAGATGATGCTGGAAATCGACTTCGGTTTCAGTTGGAGTTGGAATTTGTGCAGTGTTTAGCCAACCCAAATTACCTTAATTGTAAGTTGTCAAGCACCTCATTAAATTGAGGTGCTATTAATGATTTCTGACAGAAGAGTTGCAATTCATAATAGATCTACTTTTATACATTCTCAATATCGAATGGAATTATGCTGGTATATAGATATAATTGAGCCTCGGAACTTGTGTTTTGAATTCAGTGTGTGTTGGTGGTGGGTATGTTACATAAATAGATTCTTTATATTAGGGGTCACAAATAATAGTTTAAAGGTTGGTTTGATCTACAGATCTTTTTTTTTTTTTTTTGTGCCTTCCAGTTCTTGCCCAAAGAGGTTACTTCAAAGACAAAGCTTTTGTTAATTATCTTAAGTACTTGCTTTACTGGAAAGAACCAGAATATGCCAAGTATCTAAAGTAAGTTTAATTTTTATAATCTTAAATATGTATATACCTTATAATACAAAACACTGATGTTTAACAATTTTCTTTGTTTCACATTGGAAAAAATATATTTTGAATCTGACCATTTATTTTAATTGTCACCACCTTAATACAAGACAACTCATCTCTGACTTGTATTATTGCAATAATCTATTGACTGGTTATCTCTGCTTCCACTTTCAGCTTCTTCCTCACCCCTGAAACCTTCCCCACACCAAAAAAACCAAAAATAAAATAAAACAGCTTTCTACACAAAAGCCCAACTTGATCTCTTAATGTAAATCAGAACACTTCACTTTCTTACTTAGAACCTTTCATTGGCTTTCCATTCCATGTAGATTAAAAGCTAATCTCTTTTCTTGAACTAAAGCCCTATATGATCTGGTCCTGTCTTGTCTGACCTTGTCTTTTACACAAAGGTCCTGTCTTGTCTGACCTTGTCTTTTACCACTTTTACCACTCTCCCCATCTCACTGGGTCTCTGATCCCAAGGAACTCACAATCTGTAAATGTATCAACATAGCCATGGGCGGAAAATTAAAGAACCTTACAGCAAAGTGTACTTGTAAGGAAGGTGTTTCTGGGATTTTTCTGGAGGAAGTAACCTTACCTGATTCTTAGAGCTGCTCTCTTTTCTTTAGAGCCTCCTATATGTCAAGAACTGTACTAAATGCTTCATATCCATTAACTCATTAAGATAGATATATGTATTTTATATACATATATTTTTAATATATATAAAATATATTTGCCATTTGGGTTGTTTAACAGGTACTTTCATGCTAAGGCTTACTAAATTGTAAGAAGCATATAATCACAAACTTATTCCCTTTTAATGGTATAAAAAAAAGCTGACCTCACATCTCTACTTTGTCTTAACCGGGTAGAAAGAAAGCAATAGTGAAACTTTTTTTATTTTTTGTTTTTTTTCATATGGGGATATGGATTTGAGTGAAACTTCTTTTAAACAAAAGTTTGAGAGGAAAATGTTTTATACTTTATCCAAGTCACTTTTCTGATCTGTGTCCAATAATAAGATTCATGAAACATACATCCTCATGTTGGCTGCAGGACCCTTTGCACCCTAACTGGCTTTTTATAAACAACTCTTTATTCATTTAATAATTGAAAGAAAAGATTTTTAAATTAGTTTGCAACATATGCTGTTATATGTCCCTTAGTCACCATCAAGTTCAATCTCACCCACAATGTTGTTGGGAGATGGTCATCTATACTCTGGCTGGAGGTTTCCAGTGTGCACATGGTAACTCTGTCAGGGACAGCTGATTCCATTGTTACCCAGATGTTAGAAAGTTTTTCTTTACATTGTGATACAATAAACCTCCTTGTAGCTTCAGTTTGTTTGTTCTGGATTAATCCAGAACCAGCATATGTCCTCTTGAGGACAATAGCCCTTAAGATTATTTAAATTCAAGAGAAGTTGCAAATTAATCTCTTTTGGGCACTTTATTCGGTCTGTATAAAGTTTTAGTTTAATAGTTGCCAACAATTAAAGATGGGAAAGTTTTATATAACAATCCAGATTTCCAGCTACTCTTTAAAATCTGGAAGAGCTGGTAACCTCAGGTTTTCGTTCTCTCAGGTCAAGAACTGGCTGGAGCTGAGAGCTGCTTCTACTAGACACTTTGCACCACTTGACTTGCTTCATTGATAGCCAGTATGTGCAACTATATAGTGTCTCCTACGTCTATTTTTCTCAGCTATCTTTAGCCGTTGATTAGGTGCCATGGCTTCCAGACTTCTCACGAATTCAGGTGGCCTCCTTTGGATATTTGGCAGTTGTACCTTATGCAATTCAGCCAAGAGCTAAACACAGGCCTTCAGATGTGGTCAGGGTACAGTGGAATTGCCAAATGGCATTTCTTTTCTTCATGTAAACATTACATGTCTATTAGTTCAACTTAAGTTTACATTACTTTTTTGGGAGGAGGGGGCCTAGGAAATCACATTGTTATCTTGCTAGGAGCTTTATTTCAACTAAAATCTTTCACTTCTTATTTTCATCAATACTGTGAATTGAGTTCTCCATTCATATCTTGTTTATTTTTAAAAGTCTAAATGCAGAACTTTCCTATTGTAGCTCTTCTATTTCGTCTTGTTGACTTGTAGCCTATCAGAGAATATTGTAGCCTATCAGAATATAATTCCTTATTGTTATCTAATGTATTCTGAGCATTGTCTTCTACAAGTTTGACATAATAAATGATCACTACATGTCTAAATTCCATTTATTTACTTAATGCTATTTGAAACCATTCTCTTGGTTGTCACATTATTTTACAGTTGAAGAAACTGAACCTTAGAGAGGTTGAGCACCTTGTTCAAGGCCACCCAGCTGGTACTCACACCCAGATCTTTTTAATTACTACTACTGTCATGAAAAGAAATTAGCCAGGACAGGTGTGAATAGAGCATTTTAAGCTAAGCTGCCAGCTGTTACAGGCAACAGTGCATTTTTGAAGTGTGGATAGTAAACTGTTATTATTTTGGAAGGACAGTATGGTGTTGGGCCCTGCTATTCATTGTGGTCTTCAGATCAGCAGCATTGGTATCATTTGGACACCTGTTAGAAATGCAGAGCTCAGGCCCCACCCCAGACCTACAGAATCAAAGTCTGTATTTTAAGAAGTGACTCATGTGCATATTAAAGTTTAAGAAGCACTGCTCTAGTAGTATACTATTTTCCAAACTTTAGTCATTTGCATATTACTTGTATCATTTGGGCTGTATCTGTATACTACCTATATGATGTTTTTATTGTCTCATTTAAATTTTATGTCTTTTTAATTTAAAATAATTTCACTTACAGGATAGCTGGAAGAATAGTAAAGAGAATCCTGTATATTCTTTGCCTAGATATTCTAAATGTTAACATCTTATGTAACCACAGTACAATGATCAAAATCAGAATATTAACATTAGTCTGTTATCTAACCTACAGACCTCATTCAAATTTTGTCAGTTGTCCCGCTGGTGTTGTGTATTTAGTACAGTGTCCAGTTTAACTCGTATGTTGCATTTTCTTGTCATGTTGTCTTAGTCTCCTTTAACCTGAATTTCTTGGTCTTTTTTTTTTTTCCCATGACTGGGACAGAAGTGATATTGTGTCCTTCTTGGTATATCAGGAGTCTCATGAATTCTATTTCTCTCACTCCTGGTGATGTTAATTTTGATCACTTGGTTGAGGGTGTGGTGCCTTCTAGGTTTGTCCATATCAAGTTATTTTTTTATGTGTATTTAATAAGTATCTTATGGGGAAATACTTTTGAGACTCTTTAAATATCTTGTTACGTATATTTTGGCTCACTAATTTTAGCATCTTTTTTTTTTTTTGAGTTGGAGTCTTACTCTGTCCTCCTGGCTAGACTGCAGTGGCATCATCATAGCTCACTGCAGCCTCAAACTCCTGGGCTCAGGTGATCCTCCTGCCTCAACCTCCCTAGTAGTGGGGACTACAGGTGCCTACCACCACACCCGGCCAGGTCTCGCTTTTGCTCAGGCTGGTCTTCAACGCCTGACCTCAAGCCATCCTCCTGCCTTAGCCTCCCAGAGTGCTAGGGTTACAGGCTGAGCCACTGTGCCCGGCCTTAATTTTAGCATCTATTGAAGACACTTCCCTAATACTTGCCAGTTTTTATGGTGGTGATTTTCTAATTCCATCATTCTACACTTACTAGTTGGAATTCTTTTGTAAGGAAGAATATTCCCTTGTTTCTGAATTACTTCATTAAAGAAATATACATCAGTGTAGACTTTTGGATTCTTAATTTTATCCTATGGATTATCATTATGTATTTTCTTGCTCTAATAATTATTCCAAATTTGGCCATTGGGAGCCCCTTCAGTTGGCTTCTGAGTACTTTTGACATATCTCCATCAATTTTTAGCACTTTTCTTTCTGGCACTAAGTAACATTCCAGAATCATCTTGTACCTTCCCTGTCCTAGCCTTGGAATCAGCCATTTCTCCAAGGAACTCTGGAAAATGCTATCTGAAAATCACAATCTGGGCAGAGTGTACTCACTGTGTGCACACACACACCTATGTCTCTGTTATATATATATTAAAAGCCATGAGTACATACAGTGCATACAGTTTTTAATTATAGCTCAATAACACAGGGTTCATTCTAACCTTCCTCTTTATCTGTAACTTCCTTTCTGATAGCCAGAAATTTGGCTCTCTTAATTCATAATATATTTATTTGCTCAATCCTAGAATATACATAATTTCAGAATTGCTATATTCCTATGGAAAACTAGAGTATAACATATGTGCATAGTTCTTTTTGAAATAGACTCACTTTTAAATGAACGTTGTCTCTTTTTTCCACTATTGATGGAAAACCAGTAGCTATCAATTAAACACATAATTACTAAAACAAAGTGTTCATCACGTTGTCAACCACTTGAATAGCATGGCTTATTCCCAAATTTTCACTCTTGTTTACGTTTAACTGTGTTCTATATGGTCTTGGGCAAGTTATTTAATCTTTCTGAACTTAAATTTTCTCATTTCGAAAATTTTGCTTAAATACTGACTTTTGATGACAAGCCTCTCTGCAGAAGCAAGGGGAAACCCTTGTTACCAAAGTGTACCAAGTTAATGTGATAGAAACGTAGGCTATAAGATCATTTTTAAGAGAATAACTGAATTAGAACTTGGCATTACTGACTTAAATTATGTTGATCATTAACTTATAAACTTAAACCCAGGTACCCTCAGTGTTTACACATGTTAGAACTGCTCCAATATGAACACTTCCGAAAGGAGCTGGTGAATGCTCAGTGTGCGAAATTTATTGATGAACAGCAAATTCTACACTGGCAACACTATTCCCGGAAGCGGATGCGCCTTCAACAAGCCTTGGCAGAGCAGCAACAGCAAAATAACACATCAGGAAAATGAAAAGCTGGATACAGACTCTTAAGACATGTATATAATGTATTTCTTTTGTACAGCGGAGACAAAAGACTTCCTACCTACCTTTATTGCGGTAGCACCAAAACCTTTAGTGTGTTTTTTATCCAACTAACTTTTTATTGTTAATAGACTATTTCTGTTAAACCAGAATTGTTCTACTTTGATTTCCCTGTGGGTTTGTAAGTTTTTATTAGCATTTAACAACCGAGTAAGAATGGAAAAGTTTGGTGCTTTAGAGCAATTAAAGGAGGCAGTGGGGCATGGGAGGGCCGCCAAATATATTGAACTCTAAGCCTAGCTTTGTTCCCGACATATATATAGTGGTGCCTTGGGCAATTTCATATCCTGGAACTTCACTGTCTCAGATCAGCTGTTCAGCCTTCTTATCCAGGGAATGAGAGGAACGGAATCAGTGACCTCTTTAAATCACAGAACAGGAACTGCATAAAGTTTCTTAAATTCTACAGGAAAGGACATACCTGTATTACCACTTGCTTTGCAAGATGGCTTTAAGAAAGAATCACTGTTATGTCTGACTTAGTGAAGGTAAGATTAGTGGTTAACTACTAATTGGACTCTTGACCTTAGACTAGAAAAAGATGAGGAGCCTCAAATACTTGTGCTCATTTGGGAAAGCTAACACTTACTTCAGAGGTACCAAAACCAGGTGCTATGTGTTAAGTGCTTCCTCGCATTCACATTTTATTCTCAGAATAATCCTTGTTTACAAAAGAGGAAACTTAGGTTTTAGACAGGTTAAGTAATTTACCTATGGTTACACAGCTAGTTAGTGGTAGAATTGGTGTGACTGACTGACAGGCTGGAGTTCTTCCCACTATTAAGTTATATAGTCTCTCCAGCCCCTCTCTGCCACATGCATCATCCCAAATGAAGCACACTGAGGCAGCTGTAAAACACAACTGCCTGAATTAAGCAGAGGTTGAATTAGGTGTACTGTGCTTTCCTTCAGTGGTTGGGTTAAATTCTACATTCCAAAGCCAAAGGGGTTTCAGGAATATCAATTGCTTTACAAATTCATAGAATTTAAGGTTAAAGATCCTAATCCCTTTAGAGATTTGGAAGTTGTCTACTGCACTATTAGGGGCTGTAGATATTTGTCACCTCCAGTAATAAATTCCTTTGCGCTATTACTGCCACTCCTGAAGACTTATTTTACTCACATCTTAACAATATCCACATATTAAAAACTAAAGTCTCATGAGCCATTTTAATACCACTCTATTGTTTAAATATATACCAAATTTTTAACATCATTTATTTATAGCTAACATGAATTCAAAGAAAGTGTGCAGTTTTTTTAATGCAAATCAAGTAATCAAGACAATTGCTATCATTAAGTCTTAATCTTCAGAGAACAACATCTCCACGAGGTTGGCTTGAAGACACTCAGATTCTACCAGTTTTTGAGGCTGTAAGAGAAGAAGAATCAAATCTTAACTCTCAGCAAATGTTATTAGGAGTAGAGTTAGTTCTACCTTGAATGACACAAATTAGGCCATTCAGAAACCAACTAGTTATAACAAGTTTTGTGAAAGTTAAGATATTTGCCTTAAGATGAATCACTAAAATACTTGGCTCAAGAGACTTAAACATAAAATACCAGAAAGCTTTACAGTTTAAATAAAACAGGAGACAGCAAGCCCAATACCATCCTCTTCCCCTCAACCCTTTAATTTAGAATCCCAGGAGCATGACTGAACTAGGAGTTTCCTTTCTTTTCAACCGGAATTGTGGATTAAATAGAACAACAACTGTTGATGCAAGTGTTTAAGGAATTATGAGTCAACCAACTTCTGGCTATAGGATTTTTTTTAAGAGTAGCTTAAAAACATGAAAAAGACCCAATAGATATTCGCATTATTTATTAATAGTTTATTGACATTGGCCATACAGATGGATTCCAAACAGCATTCTGAACACAAGTGTGATTGAGATGAAATGTCAAGATCTTTTCAAATTTGAATCCAGTACAAGGTAAAAGAGTTTTGATAGAGTGAATTATAGCCCCATTATATTTAAAGAAAGATACTCACTGTTCCATATTTAAGTAGTGTAGGCACTGCAGTTACTTTCAGGTTTTTTCTGAAGTCATTGTTTGGATCTTTCCAGCTATTCCAAAAAGAAAGTGATCATGAAAAAAAATTTACTTGGTTTATTACTGTTAGCTTAATATTTGATACATTCCTACATTTATTCTCTTAATAATCCTTGTAAATGCTTAAAAAACCTTGAGGGCTATGACTTCATCCATTGTGCAAAATTTTTATTTAAAATGTGACTAAGAGAAAATAAATGTAAAGCCAGCTAAGTTCTGAACTTAAACCAGGATAAATTTATTGAATTACCCTTTATTTAAGTGGACATTTTAAATGTGTATTTAATAGCTTCTAATGCGACTTCAGACTTTACCTTAGAACACAGAACCTGAGTGAGTCCCTGAGACCCTTCTCACCTAAGTCCTAAAGAGTCTAGTGCATGTTTCTGAAATACAGTATACGTTGCCACTTACTAAGGTCTTTCTCCTACTTGGCAGTAGATGAACACACATCCTTCACTAACATGCTTCAGCCCCTCTCGTACGACTGGTTCAGCTTTAAAAAAAAAGTTGATATAAAATAATTACCAACTCTACAGTCATATAGGCACTCATCAACAGCGATCCTCTCTTCTTTTTCCAGCCTTTTAGTACTCAGACTTTAGCCTGCAGTTGACTGAGGAGGTCAACGTAAGTCAGGTGTTCTGTTCGGGTGTTAAAGCTACTTTAAAGGACCGAGCCGAGTCCTGACTGACCCCACTCCAGAGCGCCCAGAACAATGAAAAGCATACATATTTGCTGACTTACTTAAAAGACAACTCACTTGTCCTGTGAGACACTAATCATATTGGGGAAGTGAGAAATTTTAAAGAACTAGATTCCAAGATCATCCGGGTCTGATGGTAAAAAGAAGAGCGCTCTTGGCAGGGCAGGGCAGGGCTTAGTAAGAAGAGGCATGGGAACAGCTGAAATTGCCCCGCGGACCTCTGGGACCAAGATTCCCTCTGTCTCTCAACCCAGCTTTCTGGCCGTAGCCTCACCCTTCCCACCATCCGCTGGGCAGCAGCACCCCAGTCCTGGCCTCACCCTGCACGCAGTCGGGACACCAGCTTTTCCCTTCGTCGTCCTTAGAACCGGTAAAGTAGGCGAAAATGGTCTTGCCATTGTGCTGCTCCACAGCCCGGCTGAACTCCTCGAAGCCGGACACGCGCACCTCCTCGTAGCTAGCCATCCGGACCGCGCTGCAGACTACGAGACGTGTCGGGTCCAGCCGTCCGGTCCCCACGTGGGCGGGGCGAAGCCGTTTCCGGGTGGGATAGGGCAGGGCGGTGCCTGCAGGAGCCAGCCCGCTCTGACGCATACGGGAGCCTCTGAAGGCCAAACTCATCCGCACTGTCTTACTGCTCTCGTTTCTCAGGTCTTTCTGTGCTAGCTCCACTCCTAAACCCAGGCCTCTTCCCTAATCTGATCCTGGCCCCGGCCGCGTGGACACTGGCTGCAAAACTTGCAGCCCGGCAACACCTGGACCCTTAAGAAGCTCAGGAGCCTCAACGGCTCCCAAGCCGCCTTGCGCCTGTTGCTATGGCGACTGGGCTGGCGGCCGGAAGCGAGGCCTAGTCGGAGGCCCCACCCTGCGGGTCCCGGTAGCCGCGCCTCGGCCCTGACCAGGTGGGCTCGGGCCGGAGCTGGGGGGTGATTCTGGGAAGCTGCGTTAGGAGGCATGGACCTGGGGGAGAGGAGACCTTGACTGGGCAGACCGTGCTGCTCCGCGTCCCCCCAATTACCTTTTCTCCTGTCTAGGCTTTGGCGGGGCTTGGGACTGAGGGGCGGGCGTCCGGGACTGGGCGGGGGTGGAGTAGGGGGCTGGGAGGGAGAAAGGCTGCGAGAGCTGGAGCTGAGTGTGAGTGCGTGTGTAGAGCAGCTGAGGGAGCGAGGTGCTAAGACAAAGTGCCCTGGGGCTGCTTTGGGGAAGACAGGGATTGTCCTGGAGCTATGAGCCGGGCGACTGGGCGAGGGGCCTTGCCCAGGCTGCGCGGGGGCGAGCTTGCTGCTAAGTTGCCGGGTCGCTGCGTGGGGCCTAGCAGGTCGGGGCGGGGAGTTCGGCTGCCGTGGGGGAAGAGATGGAGCGCAGGGACGTTTCGAGGCCGTCGAGCTAGGCGCCGGGCGAGGTCCTCGCTTTGGGAGACGCGCTGTGTGAGTGCAGAAAGGCTGCAGGACTGTCGGCGGCCATGGGGGAAGAGACAAACAGCAGAGACAGCAGATGCCTCTAGGGAGAATGAGGCTTCAGGAACACCTGGGATTGCAGGCTTGCTTGAAGCTGCAAGGGACCCTAGGGCTGTGTGGGTGAACGGGGCTGTCGGGGAGCCCGAGGTGGTGGGACCTGCTGGGTCTGTGTGGGTGACCGGGTCTGGGGAGGAGGAGACAGAAGATAGGAGTCCCCAGGGCTGTGAGAGAAAAGGTCGTCCTGGATCTCTGGGGCATGAGAGCATTCTTCAACTGTGGTTGAAGGTGCAGGCTATGAGGGCAGCTTCGGGATGTGGAGAAGGAAGCAGAGTCGAGCTCCATCCTGCAGGAGAGGGGCCAGTTGAAAAGGGTGTCCCTGGCCGAGCTTCCTGGGTAGAGACAAGCTGTGGTGGTGTTACAGGACCTTGGGTGAAAGGGCAGGCTAGGGTGTTCCCCAGGGCCTCAGGGCTGTCCACAGCTGTGGGGCTAGGGGCAGATTATGAGAGAGCTTCAGGCTTTTGTGGACAGGGACAGGCTGGGAGGGTGCCTCCTCCTGTGGATGTTCCTGGGGCTGCTGAGACAAGTTCTGGGATTGCATCACACCTGTTGGGGAGGGGACAAGCTGTGGGAGTGCCTGGGGTTGTGGAAGAGATAGGCTATGGAGTTGCTCCAAGCCCCTGGGGAAAAGGACAGACTGTGGGGGTGCCTGGTGCCATGGGGTGGCCTGGGGCTGTGGGAGTGCCCCTAGCTGTGGAGGAGGAGATGGGCTGTGGAAGTGCCCCAGGTCTGTTGGGCAGAGGGCAGTTAGTGCAGACTCCAGCACGAGAGGCAGTCTGTGGGGATACCCCCAGCCTATGGGTCAGGGGACAGGCTATGGGGGTGCCTGATGCTGTGGGGGGCCCTAGAGCTGTGGTGGAGGAACCCACCTCTGTGGGCACCCCAGGCATATGGCAGAGGAGACAGGCTGTGGAGGAGATAGGCTCTGGGGGTATCCCTGGCCTGTGGGACATAGGACAGCCTGCAGGGGTGCCTTGTGCTACTGAAGAGGAAGCTAGATGTGGGGGTCACCCTGGATTCAGGGAAAAGGGACAGGCTGTGTGGGTAGAGACAGGTTCTGGAGGTGACCTAGGGTCATGGAGAGCTGCAGAGCTGTCTGCTCCTAGTGAGCAGGAGGCAGGTTTTGGGGGTACCCCAGGCCTGTTGGGTATAGAACAGGCCCTGGGAGTACCCGGGGCTTTGGGGAAGGAGGAGACAGGCTGTGCATGTTTCCCAGGACTGTGGAGAACAGGACAGCCAGTGGAGGTGTCCCAGGCTGTGGTGGTACCAGGAGCCATGGGCGAAGAGACAAGCCCTGGTGGTGTCCCAGGCCTGTGGGATAGGCGCCGGGCTCTGGGGGGACCTCCAGCTGTGGCAGTGCCAGGGCTTGCAGGGGAGGAGACACACAGTGGGAATGTCCTGAGCCTGTGGGAGAGGAGGCATGCTGTGGGGGAACAAAGGGCTCTGGTGCCTCCAGCTTTAGGGGGTCCTGGGCCCGGGGCACAAGAGGCTGGCTGTAGAGGTGTCTCCTGTCTGTGTGGGAAGAGGCAGGCTGTGGGGCTGTCTGAGACAGTAGGGATACCCAAGGCAGCAGATGTGCCCAAGCACAGATATGCCCCAGCAGGGGTGCCCACAGGTGTGTGCGTGCCTGGGTCTGGAAAGGTGCCTGCCACTGTGTGGGTATCTGGTCCTGTGTGTCAGGAAGGCAGCTCTAGAGCCGTTTTGAATCTGTGGGAAAGGGTTTGTGCTGCCGGCATACCCATGGCTTCAGGGAGGCCTCTGGCTCCAGAGGAGCTATGGCCTGTGGGGGAGGATGGTGGTTCTGGGGCTTTCTCAGGACCATGGGGAGGGAGGCAGGCTACTGGGGTTCCCGTGGCTGCGGAGGTCCCTGGGCTTGTTGGGGAGGAGACTGGCTCTGGTGGTGTCCCAGGGCCTTGGGGAAGGAGACAGAGTGTCAGAGCTCCTGTGGCCACTGAGGTGCTCACAGCTTCTAGGGCGCCTGGTTCTCTGGTGGTGGAGACTGGCTCTGGGGGCTTCTCAGGCTCGTTGGGAAGGAGACAGACTGCTGGTGGGGCACCTGTGGCTCCCAGGGTGTCTTGGCCTGTGCAGGAGGAAACTGGTTCTGGAACCGTCTCAGGCTTGTGCGGGGAGAGAGAGATAGTCAGGGGACCCACAGATGCCACAGGTCCCACAAGGATGGGGGTGCCCACGTCTGCCAGGATGCCTCGACCCACGGTGGAGAAGACTGACTCTGGAGGCATCTCAGGCTTGTCGGGAAGCAGACAGACCCCTGGGGTCTCCAAGGCTGTGGGGCTGCCTGGGTCTTTGCGGGAGGAGACATTCTCTGGGGGTCTCTTGGGCGTATCGGGAAGAGGAGAGACTTCTGGGATGCCTGTGGCTGCTAGAGTTTCCACGGCCGTGGGAATGCCCATGGCCTCTGGGCTCCCTGGGCCGATGGTAGAGGACACTAGCTCTGAGGACGATGGCTCAGGCATATTGGGAAGGAGACCAGCCACTGAGGTGCCAACTGCTGCCAGTGCTCCCAGATCTGTGGAGGGGGACGTGGGCTCTGAAGGTGTGTCAGGCCTGTGGAGGAGGAGACATAGTGAAGTGGGCCCTGAGGCCAGGAAGGTTCCTCTGCCTCTGGGAGTTCTTGCAGCTGTAGGAGTTCCTGTTGTGGGGCGCATGCCTGCTGCAGTGTGGGTGACTGGGTCCACAGGTGCAGAAGCGGATGTAGGTGTCTCTGGCCTGACAGTGGTGAGAAGACAGTCTGCAGAGGGAATGGGGGCTTCAGAGGAGGAGACAGGAGGTAGGAGTATCCTGGGACTGGCAGGGAGGAGCCAGACTATGGGGGTGTCTCACACCTGTGCACATGGGGCTGGGTTATGGAGCTGTCTAAGGTCTGTGGGGGAAGAAACAGCTTGTGAGAATGTTCCAGGAGTGTCAGGGATAAGAACAGCTGTGGGGGTGCCCCCAGTTCCAAGGGAGGAAATAGGGCTTGGCCATTTCAGAGATCACCCACATCAGAGTTGGGGGAGACAGGCTGGAGGAATGTCTGCAGTCAGAGTGAGGGGGAACAGTTGGGGAGAGAATTCTGTCAGACAGGACAGATTGAGGGGGACATTCCAGTAGTATGTATGTATAGGGAGCAGTTTGGGGGGAGGTGTCCTGGGGCTCTGTGGGAGGGAACAAGCTGGGGGGAGGTTTGTCCTGGATTGTGGATGAAGGCACAGGCTGTAGGGGTGGAGATTCCCCAGGATATGTAGGGTGACAAATTGGGAGGTTTCCTAGAGCAATGGGGAAGGGACAGATTGCAAGGAGAGGAGCGCCCCAGGACTTTGTATAGGGGTGGGTGTCCCTGGGCTTTGTGTGTGCATGTGTATGTGTTGCATCACTTGAGGTTTCCTGGATCTCTGGGGATCGCCTAGTATTTTCCTAGTGGAGAATGGACTGTTAGGCCTTTGGCACATGGAAGCCACCAAGGGGAAAGTACTGACCGTGTAAAAGTTGCAGATGCCCTGGCGCCAATTCTGCATACTCCATTCTGTGGCTTCAGTCCCCAACCAGTGATGATGTCAAGCCAGTTGGGATGGCCTTGCTAATGTGCCTTGTCCCATCTGCTTCTTTGATCATGTGTCTACAGCCTTAGAAATAAGGACTCTCAGACAGCTGCCCTTATATTCCTACAGATGTATCTGTCTTTAAGCAAATCCAGCCTACAAGCCTTTGGTTTATTCAAAAGCTTAAATTAGGATTTTTTTTTTTAACTTTGAACATCCCAGTTGATTTACTATAGGATTTTTTGAGAAACAAATTCCCCAGTGCTTTTAAAATTAGTGAGTTCACAGACTATCAGCTTACCTCAACAAATGTTGAGTTAAATTGTCTACTATGCTCAAAGCACTCTGTTGTGGGTAAGAGAAGAGTAAGACAAGGCCCTTACCCTCAAGAAACCTTGTCTAGCTGGGAAGATGAGACATATGCCTGTGAAACAGGTAAATAACAATATGAGACAACACTGTGATAAGCACCTGAGTGGCAGGGATAAAATGTCTGTACAGGAGCGGCAACAATAAGGGTATAGCCCTTTACAGCCTACTGAATGGTTTTATATCTGTTGTGTGTGTGTATAGGGTAGGGGGAAGATGGGAGAAAATGAAGATTGAGAGAGGTCATTCAGCTAGTTAATGGCAAATCTTGGTTTGGATCTAGGAATTCTCATCTTGCAGGTTTACTTAGAGTCTTTCAGAGTTTTGTCCATTGGGCTACTCGATAGAAAGCATACTGCTTTTTGACTAGTGTTAGGATCCATCAGCATAGACTGTTCATCCGTAAAATCACCCTTCTGGAAAGAGCTAGTTTATAATAGCAGAGTTGCTTTTGGAATAATGTCTTACTGGATACTCTTGAGATTTGATATTTGGAATGAAAAGGGCCAAGAGATTATCATTAAAATAGTAAGTGTTCCTGTATTTCTTTGAAAAAGAATTTCAAAATTGTGGTTGCTTTTATAAATTGAAGAAACTATCATATGCCTGTCTTTAAGCAATCACTCTTAGTATGAAGTTGCTATGGGCTATTTCTAGAATACTGTTATGCAAGCATGGCATTGTGCTTTATTCTGTTCCCTTGTTTGAACACTGTTGGTCTGAAATAGCTTTGTTTTATTTTAGGACTGGTTTTAGGGAAGACTGTTGCTCATGACAAGGCTGTCACTATTGTTCTACACTAAACATCATGGGACCAGGCCGACCAGCTTCAACCTGTGTTCATCTAGCATCTAGTGCCCGACTAGATGGGAGGAGTGATCCCATGAAACTTCAGACCCAGGTAGTTTTGTTTAAGGTTTTTATTATGAAATATTTCAAACATAAAGAAAAGTTGAAAGAAAAGGACAATGAATGCTTTTGAAATCACCCTCTAGATTCAGCAATTGTTAACAATTTGTCCTGTTTTTCTATCTGCCCAGCCATCTGTCTCTCTAAAAGTTTTGCAGAACCATTCCCAAATAAGTTGCAGACATCATGACATTCCTAAATATTTGAGAATACTTGTAGTAAAATTAAACTCACCTACTTAATCATAATACCATTATTATACCTAAGAAAATGGACAAAAAAGAATTCCCTAATATCTAATAACTAGTCTTTATGCAACTTTACAAAGTGTCTCAAAAATGTCTTCTTCTCCAACATTATATTATGAAAATCTTCAAACAGATAGCAAAGTTGAGTTTTACAGTGAACATTTAGATTCCATTAATATTTTACTATATTATTTCATTGTCATTTGATCATCCCTCTAGAGATCCATCCATCAATCTATCTTGTTTTTTGACACATTTCAAACTCAGTTGCAGATGTGACTACCCTACTTCCACATGCATGTTGTACGCTAGAATTCACTCTCTGCCAATTCTTTCAATATGAATTTTATATCAGAAATGGTGAATACATTAGAATGTGCACATCTTGTCACATTTGCTAAGTTTTGACAAATACATGTGCGTATGTATAACCCATGCCTCTGTCAAGACACAGATCATTTCTATTCTAGAAAGTTCTCTTAATGCCCTTTCCCAGTCAAGCCCCATCCCTACCCTCCAGAGGCAACCACTGTTCTGATTTTTATCTACCATGAATTAGTTTTTCCTATTCTAGAACTTTATATAAATGGGATCATATAACATTTACTCCTTGGTGTAAGGCTTCTTTCACTAGGTTTAAAGTTTTTGAGATTCATCCATGCTTTTGTATGTATCAGTGGTTTATTTCTTTTTAATCCGTTTTACTAATTCCATTGTATGAATGTACCACAGTTTATCCATTCTCCGAT
The DNA here is from genome assembly GCA_963574885.1 of Lepilemur ruficaudatus. Lineage (NCBI taxonomy): Eukaryota > Metazoa > Chordata > Mammalia > Primates > Lepilemuridae > Lepilemur > Lepilemur ruficaudatus. The sequence goes on along the minus strand of CAUYRT010045224.1, from coordinate 15,770 downwards.
TGATGGACTCTTGCCCTGTTTCCAATTGGGAGTTGTTATTAATAAAGCTGCTATGAATGTTCTTGTGCAGAGCTTTTTATGAACATGTTCTCATTTCTCTTAAGTAAATACCTAAGAGTGAAATTGCTAGGTTATGGGGTAGGTATATATTTAGTTTTATAACAAACCATCAAACCTTTATACAAGGTGGTGGTGCCATTTTACATTTCTGCTGACAATGTGTTAGAGTTCTAGTTGCTCTACATCTTTGTCAACACATGGTGTTGCTTTTTAAATTTTAGCCATTCTGGTGGGTGTGTAGTAATATCTTACTGTAGTTTATAAATCATTTTTTTAAAAATTTTGGCATAATTTTGGACTGATGGAAAAGTTGCAAAAATAGTACACAGAATTCCTGCATACTCTTCTCTCAGATTCCCCAAATGTTAACATTTTACTGCGTATCCCCTCTCTCTCACTCTCTCTACATATATTATTTTCTAAATTGTTTAAAAGTAAATTGTAGACATGATGCCCTTTTACCCTAAGTTCTTGTGTATTTTTGTGGATTTCCCAAAAACAAGGAATTCTGTTATATAATCATAGTGTAATTATTGAAATCAAGAGATTAACATTAAATTAATACTAATACTATCATGTACTCTATAGACCTTGTTGAGATTGTTAGTTGTCCCAATAATGTCCTTTATAGAAAAATAAACTCCAAGATCATAAGTTGTATACAATTATGAAGCCTCTTTAGTTTCCTTTAATCTGAATGATTTCTGAGTCTGTTTTTGTATTTCGTGGCATTGACATTTTTGAAGAATACAGGCCTGATGTCTTTTCATAATTACATTCAAGTTTTGGCAGGAAAACCACTGAAATGATGCTGAGTACCTCTCAGTGCATCCTATCAGGAGGTACATGCTGTCAGTTTGGTCCCGCACTGACAACGTAGACTTTAATCGTCATTGGATTATGGTGGTACTGCCAGGTTTTTCCATTGTAAAGTTGTTCTTTACCGTGTATAATTAAAAAAGTATCTGTCTTTGAGACTATGTTAATATTTTTTTACTCCCCAGACTTTCCCATACTGGTTTTAGTATTCATTGATGATTCTTGCCTGAATCAAATTTTTGTTATGATGGTTGGTAAATGGTGGTTTCTGATTTACCCTTCCTTCTACGTTTATTAGTTGGCTTATTACTGTGAGGAAGAGCTTTCCCGTTCTGTTCCTATTTATTGATTTCAGCACAGACTCATAGATTTTTACTTTGGTTAGTAGGTTGTAATTCTTTACTATCATTTATTTTGATGTGCAGACATTTATTTTGATGTGCATATGGTCTCTAATTTTGGCCACCGAGAGCCACTCCATCTTTGACCCATCAATCTTTGATCACTTTATGGTATAAAAAGATATTCCAGGGTCAACTTGCTTTTTGTCCTGTCCTAGCCCTGGAATCAGCCATTTATCCCTTTGTCCTTTTAGTGGAGAATGGAATTTAAAAATCAATATCTGAGACCAGAGATGCTCATTGAAACTGGAGTGTCGTTGTTTCTAGGCCCTCTCAGAGGACAGAAATGGGAAATAGATGTATACGTTTGTGTGCGTATACACACATGTACAGACATTTTTGTGCACATCTGCACTTATATACATCTGTATCTCTTTCTCTCCCTTCTTTCCTTCCTTCCTCATTTTCTTTCTTTCTGTCTATCTGCCTATATGTCTATGTTAAAACCCATGAGTTCACACAGGTATCTCCAATTCCAGTCCAACACTGCATATTTCTAACTCCTTTGTCCAACAGTGTGAAACCTGGCTCCAGTTACAATATATTTACTTATTTGCTAAGTCCTAGAATATACAAAAAGTAGTTTCAGAGTTGTGTTCCATTCCTCTATTAAAAAAAAAAAAAGCCTACAGATTATAGTTCAATATTTGTTTAGAGTACACTTGTCTTTAGCCTGAGGGCAGATAATCCAAATGTTGTGTTCAAAGGTTAGTTGGGGTTAATTTTTTTTCACCTTCACTTTTTGGTGTGGTTATGTTATTTATTTGAAATTCAGTTTGGTTTGTTGATTTCTATTAGTATTCATTTTTAGAGTTTTCCTCCATCCTTATGGATTTTATTATTTTCTTCCTCCCTCCCTCATTCATTCATTCATTCATTTCTTCTTTCCTTCCTTTTTTTCTTCTTTCCTGTCTCTCATGTGTAGGTGAAACATTAGCATGGTTCCAAATATTCAGGTATATTTGGTATATTCAGAGGAGTGTTAAATGGTACCCCATTCCCTCTGTCTTTTCTACCTGATTCCCACTTATACCCTGTAGATAACTCATTAGTGTCTGATTTTTCTTTCCTATTTCTTTTTGCACAAATCATCTGATGCGTGTGTATTTTCTCATGTCTCCTTTTTTTTTTATGTGAAGGGTAGTATACTACAGATTAACTTTTTGCACTTTGCACTTTTTGCTGAACAATACTTCCAGAGAAATCTCTCCACATCAGTTCATAGAGCTGCTTTTTTACATCTTCATGGTACTCCATTGTGTGGGTATACTGGAGTTTATTCAGTAATTCTCCTACATGGACATTTAGGTTGATTGCATTAATTTATGGTTACAAACAGTACAACAATGAATAACTCTGTGCATATGTATTGTTGGCGATGTATCTGCAGGGTAAATTCCTAGAATTGAGACTGCTAAGTCAAAAGGCAAATGCATATGTAGTTTTGTTAGATAGTGCCACCTTTCCCTCCATAAGGATTGTGCCAATTTATGTTCCTGTCAGCACTCCATGAGGGTGCCCATTTTCCCACAACCTCACCAACAGCATGTATTGTTACACTTTTTAATTTTGATAATCTGTTGGGTGACAGATGGTATATTTCAGTGTATTTTAAATTTGTATTGCTATGAGAGTGAATATCTTCTTATGTTTAAGGGCCATGTTTATATATTTTTTGTAAATTGGTCCTGTGTTTTTCCCATTTTCTATTGAGTTTTGATTTTTTCCACCTCACTTTTTATATTTATATAAAAATATTTATATATTATATTAATATTTATATTTTATATTTCTGTATATATAGGAGTCTTTTATATTTGCAAATATTTTTCTTCCAATTTTTCTGTTTTACTTTTGACTTTGCTTATGGTGCTTTTTGCCAGGCAGAAGTTTTTTAAAAACTTTTTTATTTTAACATAGTCAAACTTTTCACTCTTTTCTTTTATTGCATATGGATTTGGAGTCCATTAGAAAGCCTTTCCCTAAACCTAGCTTAAAGTGGAAGTTACCCATATATTTTTTTCTGGTACTTACAACACATCTCTGAGGTATTTTGGGTTATTTTTACTTTTGGGGGAAAGATTTTTTTCCAAATAAGGCTATAAGTTTCAAGTACTGTTCATCAATCTTTGTACCTTTCAGATAGAAACCATTTTTTTCTCTTTAGTGAGATTTTTAACTACTTTTTAAAATCCAAAATACTTTGCTGAAGTTTTATCGTGATGGATTATCTTAAACTGACTCTTGATACACATGATTATATAAACGTATTCATTGTGAGAGTAGAGAAACCATCTCTTAGATAAAGGCATCAGAGGATTGGGTTCATTGAATTTGTAGGCATGGATTCTCCTAAGGCTATTTACCTGTTTTTGACAGATTCATTCTGGAAGGTCTAGGAGCATACATATTTAAAGCCATAAAATTGTTTGTTTCCTTTGACCTAGTAATCCCAGAACAGATCATTTATCCTAAGGAAATAATTTCTAAAGAGAAAAAACCTAAATGCATGGAGATACTAATAGAAGTAATATTTCTATTAGTGGGAAAACTGGAACAACCTAAATGTTTAATAATAATGTTATGGTTAGGTTAAGCATGAAAAGGCCATTCATTGGATTTTGGAAAATGCAACCATGAAAAATAAAAACTATAGGAATATTGAAGCATTCTTAAGTGTAAAACAAAGCAAAAGTTGTATTTATTATGAGGAAAACTGACAAAAACTAGGGCCTGCATAAGAAGGCATACGTGGACTGTTTAGAGCAAGATGCACTTAGATACAGAATGAAAGATGGATCCTGCTGCCAGATGAAAAATCCCAGGAAGACCTGAAGAAGTATTGCCAAATGGCTTAGGTCTGGTGTGTCTGTGTGTTACATCTGTGGAGCAATTTTTAGGAAAGCTCTAAGGGATTGTGTTGGTCACTTGCAGAAGCCTAACATTTAAAAAAATATATTTTTAATTATTGTAAATAAGTTATACTTATTTATGGGGTACATGTGATATTTTGATACAAGCATATAATGTATAATGATCAAATCAAGACAACTGGGATACCCATCACCTCAAGCATTTGTCATTTCTTTGTGTTATTGATGCAGCGGGTGTCCCAGTGAAGGGAGGAAAGCCCCCTGAACTTGCCAAGTAGGTTCTTGGCTTCCTGAGGGATAAATTTGAGAGTGAGCCAATTAGCGACAGGAAAGTTTTATTGAGACAGAGACAGATAACAGATCCCATTCTAGGACAGAGTAGAGGTCCTTTCCCGAGCAGGAGGGGGACCCCTTATGGTGTGATGGTAATTTTTTAGATGTTCAAAAACCCCGTAGTTACCAGCATTGTCTTGAGGTTGGGCCATAAAGGTTAATCATAAACTGCTGTCATAGAAAGGTAAGCACAGTTTGTAAGGCATCTGGCTTAGTAAATCACCCATCCTCAAGCGGTCTCAGGCAGTGACTTACTGGCGAGCTCTTTATTCAGGTTGATTAGGGTCTGATATCAGTCAAAATGGCTGCCCTCTCAAGCTTTCTTGACCTTCCTTTTCTGCCTTATCCCTACATTATTAGGAACATTCTATTTCCACTCTTAGTTATTTTGGAATATACAATAAATTATTGTTAACTATAGTAGCCCTATTGTGCTACCGAACACTAGATTTTTTTTTTTTTCGTTTTTGTTTTTTTTTTGAGACAGAGTCTCACTCTATTGCCTGGGCTAGAGTGCTGTGGCATCAGCCTAGCTCACAGAAACCTCAGACTCCTGGGCTCAAGCAATCCTGCCTCAGCCTCCCGAGTAGCTGGGACTACAGACATGTGCCACTGAGCCCAGCTAATTTTTTCTATATATTTTTAGTTGTCCAGATAATTTCTTTCTATTTTTCAGTAGTGTTTTATAGTTTTCATTGTAGAGATCTTTCACTTCTTTAAATTTATTTGTAGGTATTTCATTTGTAGCTATTGTAAATGGGATTACTTTCTTGGTTTCTTTTTCAGATTGTTTACTGTTGACATATAGAAATGCTATTGATTTTTGTATGTTGATTTTGTGTCCTACAACTTAACCGAATTTACCAGTTCTAATAGTTTTTTTGGTAGAGTCTCTTTAGGTTTCTCTGAATATAAGATTATATCATCTGCAAACAAGAATAATTTGATTTCTTCCTTTAGAATTTGGATGCCCTTTATTTCTTTCTCTTATCTAATTCTCTGTCTAGGATTTCTAGTACTGTGTTGAATAAAAGTAGTGAGAAAGTGGGCATCCTTGTCATGTTTAAAGCTTTCAGTTTTTCCTTATTCAGTATGATACTAGCTGTGGGTTTCTTGTATATGGCTTTTGTTATGTTTGAGGTATGTTCCTTCTATATCCAGTTTGTTAAGAGTTTTTATCATGAAGGTATGTTGCATTTCACTGAATGCTTTTTGGCATCTATTGAAATGATCATACAGTTTTTATCCTTCATTTTGTTGAAATGATGTATCACGTTTCTTGATTTGCATATGCTGAACCATCCTTACATCCCTGGAATGAATCACACTTGATCATGAGAAATAATCTTTTTAATGTGTTGTTGAATTCAGTTTGCTAATACTTTGTTGAGGATTTTTGCATCTGTGTTCATCAGCAATGTTGGCCTGTAAGGTTTTCTTTTTTTTGTTATGTCTTTGTCTGGTTTTGGTATCAGGGTGCTACTGGTCTCATAGAATGAGTATGGAAGTGTTCCCTTCTCCTTGATTTTTTTGGAATAGTTTGAGTAGAATCGGTATTGGTTCTTCTTTAAATATTTGGTAGAATTCAGCAGTTAAGCCTTTGGGGTCCTGGGCTTTTCTTTGATGAGAGACTTTTTATTATTGCTTCTATCTCATTACTTGCTGTTGGATTTCTTCATGGTTCAATCTTGGTAGGTTGTATGTATCTGGGAATTTATCCATTTCTTCTAGGTTTTCCAATTTATTGGCATATAGTTGCTCATAACAGTCCTAATGATCATGGAGCCTGATATTTTGAAACAGGACAGAAGTTCATAACTGGGGCTTGCTGATTGCTGCTTGAAGTTTTCTGGGTTGTCTTGTAGAGTATGATCCCAGGATGATATTAGTAAACATAAGACTGTAGCGTAGAACCAGGGGTATGTGATGAACTCAGTGTTGTAGGAAAGTGGCTGATTCTGTCAGCCCACAAAATACCTCTTAGCACTGATAATCTACTGGGTGAAATTTTAGAAACTCAATTATTGACATACACCAACTATGTAATATATTAATTTTCTAACGTCTGCTTACTTTTATTTACTTTCTAAAGAACCAGCTGCAGTTTAATAGGAATGTTCCTACACATTCAAGCAACTTGGCAATCCGATATTCTTGCCCACATGCAATTAGAATTGAAAAACTGAAGCACTCGTACAATGAATCATACCATTGTAAAGATGCAAATTTTAGAGTTGATCCTGACCTAAGCAGTTCTGTTTCATTTTCCGTCATATCAGAAGAGAGACTTAGCTATGCTGTCCACCTAGCCAAAAGAGATGTGAAACGAAGACAGTTTGAAGAACGTATAAAGGAACGTCATCTCAGAATTCAGCCCCAAAGCTCTCAGAAATGTGGACATACTCAGTATAAAATATCTGACCACAGGGTGGAAAGGAAGGAATCAAAGAGCCAAGAAGTGTGTCAATGCAGCCACCAGCCATCCAAAGTAGAAATTTCTAGCTCGGGTGCCAAGGTATACCTGTACACATCTCATCCAGGACAGTCAAGTCTTAATGTGCCAAATTCGCCACCCACCCGTGATCCAGGACTTTGTCAGCCACATCCCAGGATAGGTGACCACAAAAACTTAAGTGAACAGAAAAGCCTACTAGAAGTCCAGCGTCTCCAGAGAGAATTGAGCAGTTGTATTCACAAAATTGAAGCGGTGACTAAAAAAGGTGAGAAAAATTAGATTCTTCATTTTGACCTAATGCCATGAGAGTGGGATTGTTCAAATGCATTCCTTCTGGACTCTCCCACCCCACCACTAGTTCCATTCCTTCCTTCTTTGTGTTGGTTCACTAGAGTATGAGCACTCGTAGTAAGACAGTTGGAGTTTGACCAATGTCTTCTTTCTCTAACAAGTCTGCTCTGCCTTAGCCCTTCTTTCCAGCAGAGGCACATGAGAGAGCTCCTTCACTGCAGGCTCACTTTGTATGTGCATTGACTGAGAGCCCAGCCTAGGAGTTGGGGCACCTGCTGTCTGAACCTTAGGTCTTCTGGTATCTGAGTACAAATTATCACATAATGTTTTCCTTCTGTTTCCAGAAGTCCTTCTGGCAAAATTATTGTTAATTTGCTCCAAAAAAGACAATAGTTTATATATATTACAGATAAAACCAGTTCTCACTTAGGCAGTGTTTATATGAGTGTACACTAGTGACAAGGGAAGTTGTGGGTATATGTGTTAATATCTGATCAAGGGTAGAAAGGAAGGTATATAATCATCATATACGTTTTCTGTAATTCCTTGGTCTTCTCAGGGCCCTTGCATTTTCCTGGGGAGTAGAAGATTGATTCCATTGGGAGAATTTGGGTTACTGTAGCTAACAAGTAGGGAATCAAGCCCAGCTTTCAGACTGCAAGGAATAAGGAGTTAAGCATGAAAAGCAACTGTTGAGCTAGGATAGTACATAGTCTAGAATTTTTTTTTCATTTTAAATTTAATATATGCATATGTACATATGTGTGTGTTACATAAAGAATTTAAGGTAACTTTAAAAAACATTTGTGATTGAATAAGGTAAAACAAAAATATGTACATGAGTATATTGTGGCATAGGAAAAATAAGGAAAGGATAAAGATTTACTAGGGATGAGTTACATATTTGTTTCTGAGCTTCCTAGGAACCAGCTAATGAGGAAACTGATCAGTTACAGACTTTATAAAATCTAAAACAGAAAAAACAATTGTGCAGGGAAAATTATTCTACATACTAAAGCCGGAAAGAAATTTCTTCTGTGGGTCTTCTTGAAGAGTATATTGTGCACTATCATGAACAATTCAAAAACATTCTGATATAAAGATGACAGAAGCGCTGTGGCTTGTTTCTCATAACATTCCTTAGCATCAGTCTGTGGCACGACCCCCGCACATTCGTGGGTAGAAGCCATGCTACCGGGGGATGAAGCCAGGAGGCCCACTAATACAGGGGGACCTCTAGAACAGAGCTTTCAAACTCTCTGTGGGGAAAGCCTGGGTTGGTTTATTTTATTTGTTTAAATTTTCAACATAAATCAATAATTTGTAAACTATAAAAAATGTGACAAAAGTGCCAGATTGTTTTAAAAGCATGTCAATGTATACTTTCACTTTCTGCACTTACCTTGTAGTGGACTAGTAATGGTTTGCAATGGCATCTAGCCGCAGACCACCTTTTCTGTAGCCCTAAAGTGCCCATTTGTGCTTCCCAAGTGCTGCTCTGTAGAATAGTTGCATCAGAATCATCTGTAAGGTGAGCAGTTAAAACCCCCGTCTAGGCCAGTTCACATTTATATTCACCCAAGCTTTGAATCTGGATTTTCTCCCCCCTGTGCAACCCAAAGGAGATGGAAGTAATTTGGCCTGTGGGCTTCCATAAGACTACGTCTACATAAGCAACTCCTGACTTCAGATGTTTGTCTGCTTCAAAACAGCCTTATACTCTTTTCATTGTTTGATGTTTTAGTGAGTACATATTAAAATTTTGAACTTATAAAATACACTTACTACTAATAAAATACTGCTTTTCTCTGACTTACATGTTGGAATTTTGTAGGAGAATTTGTATAAATGTCTTTGGAAACCACAGTCCTGAAGGTGTGGATAGATTGCATCTCCCTCAGGCAATCTTCCAGGAATAATTTCTTTGAACCAATCTTTTGAAAATGTGGAGCACCAGTGTGTGCTTTGTGACAAATATATGAAGACTTTAGACATTCAAATAGTTTTAACACTTGCTATCTTAATATGTTAGAGGTACGACTTCTCTTTCGGATTCAAGATAAGAAAGTGTCAAAATAATCTTGCTAAGCATAAAAATAGGTGATAAAGAGTTCTTGAAAAAAATAGAAGGCACAACAGATTTTGGCCTAATATGAAGAATTTTGATAACATAGTAAGAGATGCCTCACAGTGAAATAGCTGTCCAGGGGAATTTGGTTCAGGGAATTCCGGCATGAAGGGAACCATGATCAAGTTAATGTCTTCATGTCCCTTCCATCTCTGTCAGTATACAGGCACACTCATTGCTGGTTTCTTGGCTGATGAAAAGTGAAATTTTCTGTTACGACAGACTCACTTTTTATCTTAATAAAACTAGAGATCTTCAACTTTATTGTTTCTTTAAATAATTGAAGTTTTTGTATGTATGGCTTGTAATTCACCTTTGCGGGGGAAATATTTTCAGACAGACCAGAAGAGGCTTTGGATCCAGATGAAGAGCGTCGAATCCGTGTCAGGAGACAGGAGCAAGCTGTTCGTTCCGCCCGAATGCTCTACGTCCTCCAGCAGCAGGTGTGGAAGGCCCAGGGAGAAGTGGGACAGTCAGCCTTGTGTATTGCTTTCTTAGAGAATTTCAGTTTTCCTTTTGTCTCAGAAAGATTAGCACCAAAGTATCCTACTTGAATCCTGACTGATTTGAGGCTAAATTTCCTGAACGCATAGACAAATAATTCCTTTCTTTTTTGTAATCTACTTTTGTGTGTGTGTGTATTATGTGTGTATGGCCGAACTTCTTAAACAGTGGTTCTTGACTTTTTGAGGTCATAGACTCTTGAGTGCTGACATGCTTATACAGCACATATTTTTGCTTGGAAGTCAGGTGGATCAGTTACCCTGAAACCCTTGTTCCCAGGTGTGAATCCTAGTCTTAGAGGACTTTGTTAGCTTCCCATCTGTCTCATGTTAATAATGTACTAGAACCTTAGTAGATAATAAATAATTTGATTCTTTATTAAACCGTAAAGAATGAAGACTGTTACATGTCTTTCAGGACACGTTTAGTGCCTGATAAACAGGCATTTACCTTCTTTACATTGCAATAGATTTTTAAAAAAATGTTTTTACCTAATGCCTTATTTACTAATAAGCTTTTAACTAATTTCTGGTCACTGACTTCCCATGTTGGCCTTTATTGCTTGAACCAAAAACTGTAGTTTTTCATTTAAAAGAATACGCCTGAGTTAGATTTTGCTCTGTATTCTTTTGGGGTTTTGTTTCAGTTCTTACTCTACACTGCTGCCATAAAATTTGTTCTAAAACATGAATCTTACCATGTTAGACCTCTGCTTAAAAGACTTCAGTGGCTCTCTGTAACTTAGAAGAGGAAAGCTAAATTCTTTAGCATGGCACGTAAGACTTCATGATCTGGTCCTCCTACCTTTCCAGAGTCACCTCCTCCTTCACTCCTTCATGTTAAATTCCTATTACATTGGGGATCAAGGGATGGAGGGTGAACATTGTGCTCTATTCACCGTCTTGAACTGGAAACCAATAATTATTTTTTGGGTGCATGAATGAAGAGCCTTTTCTCATTTGCAAGTGATTTGAATTAATAGTGGTTATGTTTGTACAAGACAAGATTATCCCTTTCTACAAAAAAGATCAGTGGAAAGGTACGAGTTTTCCTTTTTTTCCCTTTACAAAACAGGTAAAAGAAATCCAGGAAGAATTGGATAAATTGAGTCCACATAAAATTAAACACACTAAGAAGGTATGATGCAATGGAGTTATGATTAACGAACACGTACTTATAAATTTATAAATTACATTTCCCAGTATTTTGTTAGTATTGCATGTGGGTTCTCTGCACTAATATTATATTTTCAGTGCTTAAAGAAACCTGTTAATGACAGAATGAGCACTTAAATATTCTGAATATGGGGTTCCCTTCCAGGGAACAGGTTTTGAAGTATATATTTTTGTTGTTGTTGCTGCTGGTATAAGAAACTGAGAATAGGAAGGAAAAGACTTTGTCATTAGAAAACTTTAAACTTTACAATTCCCTTTACCATGAAAAAGTTTTCATTATAGGAATCACTTTATGTAGAAAGAAGATAGACTATAAATACTCTTAAAGGTGGGTTAACATTAGGAAGTTCTGAATTTTGAAATAACTTTTTACATCTTGTTTATTGCCAGTCGTGGGCAATGTCTAGGCTGGCGGCCGCCCATCGAGGAGCCATTCGGGCCTTACAGATGTTTGTCACTCAGTTTACTGACCGAGGGGAACACCCAGTTCCTACACGGTGTAGGGAGCTGGGCAGCCTTATCCGCCAGCTTTCACTTTGTTCTGCCAAGCTGGATGCCGATCCTTCTGTTCCTGATGTGGTTATAGATATTCTGCAACAAATTGAGGTATGAAATTGACTCCAATTTTTGCTCAAAGTGTATTGGAAGTAATGTTTATACTGTCGCCTAGTTTCATGAGGATTTATGCAGAATACAAGACAAAGCTCCTACCTAGTAAATTAAAGCTTTGCAGGAACAGAAGAAACACTTCATTTTTATTTTATCCTTTTTACAGTCTAGTCTATATTATTGTATTTCACTTCTTTGAAAATTGGTGACTTGAGTATAAAACATATAACAACTTTAAACCAGGTCCATTAATTAAACAGAATATTCCATTCCCTGGCCATGCCATTTAAGGAAGAATTTATTAGCAAAGAAAAGGAAAATAGTAAAGCACTCTTAAATTAGTGCTTAGATTAGAATATTAGTGTTTAATCCAGATGGATTTTAGAAAAGAAGAACCACTTAAAGATACAGTACCTAGAAGCAAAGTCTCAAATCTTGTGATGTAACTAGAGACTTCTAGAAGTCAGCTGGCATGTACTAGTCAGGAATGGATAGTATTCTTATTTCTCATTGATAGGCAATAATAGCAGTATGCTCTTAATTTTATAGTTCTCTGAAGTTTGCACAGTACTACTGCATAATTATGCTATTTGATTCTTACTCTAGCAGTGTGATTTATAGTTGGTTTTCTTACAACTGTTTTATAGATTGCGTTTTTTTTTTTTTTAAAGAAGCAAAGTCAGAGAGATGATTCAAAATTACTACTTTTGAGAGCTGGAAATCAAATTTCTATCTTATGACTCCCATGCTAGTAGTTATTTCTACACCATATGTTATCCACAAATAAAAAGATGATCTTTATGTCAGTGTGACATAGTAAGCTCTTAGCTGTAGAAGAACAGTGACGTAGTGGAGAGAATTCTGGACTAAATGACATGCCAGTTCTACCACTATTAATTAGCTCTTGGTGGTCTCTAAGTCCCTTTCTGCCTTTGTAATTCCATGATCCAGCACATATGTTTGTGATTTGCATTGGTTACCTTTGTGTATATTAGAACTCCTATCAGGAATGTTGTTGTCCAATACAGACCTCAGGACTTTAGGCAATACATCAAGTCATGTGATGCTTTTTAAACTTATTAATAAAAAATATTTATTGGCCAAAATGATTTCATTTAGAGGGCATAGCTTCGTAACTCTAGAAAGGATCTTAAAAGACTGCTGTCTAGTTCCTGTCTCACATTTTAAGCGTGAGCAAGAGTACCTTTAACATATTTCTTAAACAGAATGTTTATCTCCTCTACTTTTGAAAATATTCAATAGTGTAAGAAATTTTTCTTTCTTATTGCTGTACTATATCATTTCACAGCTTATTATCTTATTACCTTATCATTTGAACTAACCCTCCCTGGCTGTGTTCAGTTGTCCTTAATTTGTACTGACCAGGTGGAGACTGGGCCCGCACTGCCCAGTAATGAGTGGTTGGATACTGAATAGAGGATATGCCTTTTTTAGAAAGGAGGGACACGGATCAACCATAATTGTGGTAGACAAGTAACCAAAGCTGCTGGACCTGCTAAGTTTTTTTAGTTTATGAAAATGTATGTTAAATGTAGTATGTTTGCCCACTTGAAAGACTGTTTGAATTTATGAGTTTTTGTTGTGAAATAAAATGCTTTTAAAGCATATAGGATAATATTCTGAAGATTATAGTTAATTTCTGAAATAATTATCCTTAATTTTAGGATTTGGATGCCTTTAAAAGTAGTCAAATTCATTATCTCTTTGCTATTGATTTTAGTGAGCTAAACATGTAAAAGAGCTCACAGAAATTATTTTCACTAATTATTCTATATAATAAAATTTTTAAATTAATGTTTTGTTAACCATTAGAGATAGCCGTTTAATAACACATTTCTCTGGAAATTTTCAATTTTGTGATTAAAAGTCATACTTATGTGAGATAAACTAAGAGAATAAATGTTTCATGGCAGGCTCTGGAATCTCTCCTGGAAAAGAAACTGTCACCAAAAAAGGTGAAGAAATGTTTCGGTGAAATTCGGAGTAGATTTCCCATTGGTAGCCAAAGGACCTTAGAGAGATGGCCAAGTGCATCACCAAAGAGCGAGAGGAGACCCTTTGTAGCAAAGGAGACATTTCCATGGGAAGCGAGTCAACCTTCAGTGGCAAAGAAACTTCTTGCTGGTATGTGTCTTAAAGTGTTTATTGTGAGATATTTTATTCATTGAAATTATCTGGGCTATAACAGTTAATGCACTAAGGGGAAAATCAGGATTTAGAACCTAGTCCGCAATAGATGAACTTTAACTGGGATCAGAAAATAGCAACTGAGATGCTTCCTTAGGCTAGAGGCTGGACTATTCTTCTGTGGAGGAGGTTTGGGGAAAGTAAAATTCACTTTTCCTACATCATAGCCTTTGGGCTACCCAAAGTAAATTTCTATAGAGCTGGAAGTTAGAACCCTACTTTTTAAAAATTTATTACATTTTAATGATAGATAAATATACACACACATGCATTTGATTTAAATGTATTTTTTCATATAGATAATAAATTCTTGTTATTCCAAGATGTGGAATTGTTAGATGATATGGTGTGTATATATAAACAGATGCTGCCAGTGCCCCTTAAAAGTAGGTGTACACTTACGTTTTGATTAACAGTGACATCAATATGTATTTCCCCATATCCTCGCCAAATACTTTATATAATAAAATTTAAAAATTTTTCCAGTCTTGGTGGAAAATGGTATCTTATTGTTTTATATTGCATTTTGCTGATTCCTAGTGAAGGTTATCATTTCTTCACATATTCCTTAGCCATATGTATTTCCTCTTCTGTAATTTGCCTGCTCATTTTCTTTATCCACCTCCCTGATGGGTTCTAAGTCTTTTGCTTATGGGTATATAGAAGTTCTTTATATATTTTGTATATAAAGAATACATACATAAAGAATACATAAAAAGAATCTTAATCTTTTTTTGGTTTACATGTGTTGTAAATGTTTCCCTCTACTTAGTCTTTTATCTTTGAAATTTATTTATGATGTCTTTTCTGGTACAGAAAATTTTAATTTTGTAGGAAAAGCATCAATCTTTCTTACATATTTTAATATTTGATAAGGCAGTTGTCCTCTCTTTGTTCTTTTTCAAAATTTTGCTGATGGTCATTACTCATCTTCCTGAGGAATTTAGAATGAGCTTTTCAAGTTCCATGAAAAATGCTGGTGGGATTTTGATTGGTATTGCACTGAATTTATAATAATTTGAGGAGAAATGATATCTTTATGATATGGAGTCTTCCCGTCCATTTATTCATGCCGCTTCTCCATCCCATGAGTTGAATTTTATGCATGTAGGTTTTATAAATTCCTTATCAGGTTTATTTCTGGATTTTATATTATAAAAACTATAAGGTTTTCATAGCTACTGTGAGTGGGGAAATCTTTTTTATTACATTGTGAAATTGGTTATTGCTACTTAAAGGAAAGCTATTGGATTTGCTTTTATATCTGGCACTGTGCTGAAATCTCTTATTTGTTATTATATTGTATTTTGTTGGTTCTGAGGTACACATTTGAACATTTCTGAAATTGGGGTATATTCTTAATTGATGATAACTTACAGTTGTGGCATTTTAAAATTATAAACATTTTAAACAGCATTTAAAAATTCCTATTGATGTATAAAGTAATTATGTGCCTTGTAATTAATGTTTTAGATTTAATGAAATATGAAATGTTGTTAGTTAATTCTTTCGTATTTTTCTAGATTGATGAGATCACTCATCAATAAGTATGGCCAAATCCAGTAAACTAGTTTTCCTTTTAATTAAAATAGAACATACAGGTAGAAAAGTACAAAAATATAAATTTATGCTTCAATTAATTACCAGAAGACAAAGATGTTTTTATAACTACTGTCCAAGTCAAGAAATATTAATAGAATATTACCAGCACCTAAGAAATTTCCCTTGGACCCACCCCTTCCAATCTATATCCCTCCCTTTTCCCCACATGATGATTATTCTGTTTTTTTTTTTTTTTTTTTTTTTAGACAGAGTCACACACTGCTGCCCCGGCAAGTGTTAGTGCCGTGGCCTAAACCAAACACAAACCAACCACAAACACCAGGGCAAAATTTAAACAAATTCCAAACCCAC